>JAMKPZ010000112.1:0-173865 GCA_024699675.1 Amphibolis antarctica
TGAAAAAAGAATGATACAAATAGAGTGGTCGAAGAGTGATTTTGTGTGTGAACGAACCGGTTTAGTTGGAATAAAACAGTCAGCAACTTTAAGCAATTCATCAGCAATCCAAGTGACACTTGAAAGGCGTCTAAGTGACTCCCGCACACCATCAGAGAAGTTCATTAGTTTCTGCATACCTGAAAAATATGATTGAAGAGAGTCCATATGATTATGTGAATCTTAACCTAAATTTTAAAAATTGATTTATTATGAAATGTTTTATGATGAGAGAAACAAATAACTCTATTATTATGAAATGAGAATATGCTGGTTAAGTACAGAATGAAACATGATGTGTGTTTAGTTCTTAATTATCTACGGCTACATGATTATATCATTCATGGAATTCAACTTTGGTCCATTAATAAAAGAACACATTGGAGTTCAACGGAAATGTTGGTCAAATCATGAAAGTTCACAATAAAGGCTTAAACTATGAATTTCTACATGAAATTTTAGAACAAACTAAAGTAATCACTTATACATTTTAGAATAATCAAATTTAATATTTAAGCATTTATGACATCAAAAATATTCTTCTAAAAATGCATAAAAATACTTAAAAATACAATATTTATATGAAAACAAAAATAAGAGAAAGAAAGAAAGAAATGAGAGGTTTGGAGTATGTTTCTGAACTTCTGCAGAAGAAAGGGCCCCATATCAGTGGATATCTGCCACATTTTAACCAGCATGAGTTTCCACAATACAAAAAGAAACACTAAATTTCCATTGACACAATGTTTGATACCAAAACATCACCGGCATGTTGACTGAAATCATGTTACTGCCAAAACACAACAGATATTGTATTGATATCTATGAAAACCAACAAGCATCGATGAAATTTTGTCAAGACAATTTTAAGTTCACTTCAATGATGTCATTCCAAACAAAGATAAGACTACTCCATGACAGTATATTACAATAATTCTATTCTCTCCAAGTAAAATCCATAAAAGTAACTCATTCAAAATCAACATAAAATTAAAAAAATACATTTGCATTACCTTTACCAGAAGCAAAATTATAAACACAGAAGCATGCAATAACTCTTTCATCTAGATCAGATCCTGGGTGAAGAAACCGTAATATTCCATCTAGCAAAATCTCGCAGACAGTATATCTGAGACTATTTGGATGCATAATGGCCAGTTCACAGCCAAGCCATGCAATAGCAACAAGGCTGCCCCGAGAAATACTCTTGATGTTACTTTGAAGTCCTTTTGCCAAGGCATCGAAGATGGGAGTCCCTATTTTTATCAAACCCTTTGCAATCTTGCTGTTCCATGTTTCTATTTCAGGTTCCTGCAGCAATTGGAATCTGACTATACAGATATAGTAAAATTTATGTTGCTAAGAAAACCTAACTCGTGAAGAACATTTTGAGCTATGTGGGCAAAAGCTTGGCAATTATAAACTACAAGGAAAAACTTTTGCATCACCAATAACCTGTAAGCAAGGATCACGCCAATCAATATTTCTGATCATGTTACGATCATATATGGATGCTAAGCCCGCTTTTTTCACTAGCCATGCAGCGGTATATGGCTCCCCAGTCCATGCATAGGTTCCTCCAATATTTGAAAGAATAAATGCAGATAGCATCCTCAGATTGGAGCTTTCTTCACATGAAATTGATTCCACAAGTACCTCAACAGCTTCTTCTTTGAAAACACTCTTTCCACAAGAGTCTTCCTGCAGGTATGTGTGATGAAGTGTATCATTTGTCAAGTATTCACCCTGAATTTGCAAGGCACTTCTGGGATAATCTACTTTGGAAAAATTGCAGCAGTGCAAAATAAATTAGTTATCTTTGCTAGGTAAGCTGAATTTTGCTTGATGAGAGAGAAGAATTCCCTTCTCCCAATTCTAGCAAGTAGATCAATCGTTCAAACTAGGAGCTTGACATTTTAGCTTCACAAAAAAGAATGATAAGTCTGTAATTAACTCGTGATAATAGCCCACTGGTTATTGAGGCAGCACAAATGTGGCACAAGGCTGACAATCAGCTTATCTTGAAAACTTCTAAACTTTGTAGGACTGTTCCTAAGACTGAGTTAACACATGCTAGCATACCATACTTGTAAGCAAGGAAAAGATCAAATATCAAGGAAACTAACCAACATGTCTAGTTGAAGCAACAGGTTAGCAGCCAAAAGTTTATGCTCCTCCTGTGTTTGTTGAGTGCAAGCCAACAGTGTATACATAATGTTAATACCCCCTCGTTGTCGAATCTGGTGTAGCAGAGCAGTGGCTGATGACCTGATGTAAAGAAAAATACATTATCAGTATTAATTTGGTTGTCGCATGTACAGCTGCTATCTGCCAAATGATACTATTACACAAGTGAATAAGTTTGATTTTTCCCATGATTTTAAAAGCATATGCACAAATTGCACAAAGAGGCTTCAAGTTAAGACATTACATACCCCATCTTAACTTTTTTATTTTTTATTTTCTAACAGAGATGAGGAGATTCTGTGATGGAAAAGATAATAGAACAAGATTCTCAAAAGGGAACAAGTGAAATAAAATTAATAAATGTAGGAAAAAAAGAAATTGGTGCTGTGTTGTGTTTCTTAAAATATACCGAGAGACTGAATACTTGCCTGCAAACCCTGACTTAAAAGGTCTAAAAAAGCATTGAACTTGATAAACTTACGAACTTGAGTGCCCCCATAATCTTCAACCAATGCATGGAATTATTGATATCGAAGATTATGCATTAAATAAATACAAGTGAAACGTGGTGAAAATCATTTGAAAGAGCAAATCCTTGGACAATACAAGCAACATGATTCATCCATCAACATTAACCAACACAAGATGTAAGTGTACCTTGGCATGCGAAGAATTTCATGAAAGTATTCAAGCACAGCCAACTTTGCATGGTTGTTGTTTCTTTTCAAAAGGTGAAGTAATGGACCCACTGGAGTAACTTTTGATAGAAATTTCCTACAGTCTCCATTTAGGCGCATGCACCTAACAAGTATGCCTACCAAAGCAACACCTTCTTCCAAATTGTAGTTCCTTGCACTATTTACAAGTTTATTTAAAATCTGTGGAGAACTGATTGTCGTCAGGTGCACATTATTTGTCATATTATCAAATGACGTCACTAAAATTTCAATGATAGATATTGATGCAGCTGTGGGAGATAATGGAAGTGAAATCGAGTTGTGGGTATTTGAGTTGCAAGCAGTCTCCACTAGTATTTGTAAAATTTCTAATTCTTCTATTTCTGAAGGTGTTGGCTTTAGCATATAAATGAGAATAGCAGCTTCACGTACATTAACTTGAAGAGCTCGGGCTAAACCATGTAAATGGGAAGCCCACTTTTTGATATCTTTCAGAATTGATTTGTCCTCTGATATCAGAAGCAAAAGTATCAATACTGATGCTCTTACAAGTTCCACTTCTTTAAAAGTTGAAACTATATCCAATAATTGATAAATAATATGTTGTTTCAGTGTACAATATTTTTCATCAGATTTATCATTCAGCAGTTTCCATATGGTCATAACTTCCGAACCAGTATCCTTGTATTTGTTGATGCCTTCGGAGAAACACAAGCTAGAAAGTGCATTTTCAAGCCTTCCCATAAATTCAATGCATCTGCTATTTTCATAATCTGAGTTCCTTTCAATCCAATCTTTTTCAATGCTTAAAAAGTTCAGTTTTCTCCTTGCAGGAACCAATTCAGCAAAACTGTATTCTCTTAGCAATTTGGCAGGAAAGTGGCCAATGCATCTGAGTTCATGAGCTGGTGACCTTCCAGGAGGTGTTGTGTATTCCATGTAACATTTGTAAGAGGGGTACAGATGCATGTCTCTAATACCAAGGATAGATAGATCAATGTCACTTACTGAACTATGGGATTTGCTAGTAAAAAAATGATTTTTTCGAAAAGAACAAGCTTCTATATGCATTGAATATCTTGGAACTTCTGCAGTGTTTATCTCTATACATTCATGGATGCTGGGCAGTAACTTCCCTGAATTCCTGCAGACAAATAAATTAAAAAGAATCTAATGCATCTTAAACCATATAACTTCTAATAAAAGAAGCTAATTTAGTACTATTACAAAAGCTAACGACAATGTCACAAGAAATTATGTAGATTAAGAAGAAACCTTTTGCATAAACTATTTGATGAAAAATCAGCACTTGCTGAAATTGCCATTATATTGCCTGACTTGTCCTGCATCTTCTCCTGGTTCAGGATAAAGTAATAAACTATCAATAAGCCTTGCTTTCTGACTCCATTATTTCATGTTGAGAAAAAATATATTGATATTGGATATAAGTCAGTACGAAAATCCCTACATGCTATAATATTTTGTAAAAGGATGGCCCCAAATCCACAACAAATGAGTCCAAACTTTTTTATTTCAATATTTCCTCCCAACTATGGTACTTGTCATTGCAGGTAATAAAATTCATTGTAAAACTCCCAACAGGCACAGACCATGTATCATCTGTTCCCTTTTTGATTGATCCATAGACCATACATCATCTGTATGAATTGATCTCATTACCACTTCAACCAAAAACAATAGTGGCATTCAAAACATTTCAAGTACACAATGTACTGCTTTTCTTTTCTTTATCACCAACTGTAATGCCAACTCGGTAAATGTGTATGAGTCGATATTTTTCAAGCAGTATACAAGTTGAATGACGCTTCACCAACATAATCATAGATTTAAAATTAGAATTTACATGAGGCATTTAATGACTCGGAGTTCAGAAGATTAAGATTATCCCAACCATTTCTAATTGACTAGGTAAGTGACATTCCTATTGGTTTAAAAAACAAATATATGAAAGAAAAAGAGAATACACTCTATAACATGAACAAAATAATTGATCTGGTTGACGTTCAAATAACTAAATAAGAAGAAAAAGGCAGCTTATGTGGAATTATCAAATTACCTCGCTATCACTTTCTTCTGTTGAATCACTCTCTGAACAAAAGGAATCGGATGTATCTGACTGAGAATCTTCTAATATTTCTTGCAAGTGTTTGATATCAAAACTTCCATTCTTATCTCGATAATAAACTTCATCAAACCTTCTGAAAGATGCCTCTTCCTCTAGCTCATCAAGATTTTGCAATTCCAACAACTTTGCTATTGAAGGCTTGTCTCTATCAACTGTTTCTTCATCTTTATTGTCTAGAAAAAGTTGGGGATGGGACACCATACCCTACATTAGTTTATGTCATTAAAATTTCTTTGATGGAATTTGTGATAGAAAGATGTGGTTTAATAAATTCCTAAGCAATAAAAGACCAAACATTCTCTCAAGTTCAAAAGATACAAGTTAATTTGCATTGCCAAACAGGTGTATGGATTCAATTATTGCAAATTTACATCAAAATGCCTTTCATAAAGAAAATTGACCATTTATCGTGCAACACTAGCAGAATTAGTTATCAGATCACCATTCGTTTCGCTTCTTATTGGGCATAGCGGTTGTATATGAACTGGCTAAGAGAGAAAAGGAAGACATATTGTCCAAGAATCCCTGGCTTTATTAGTCAGACACGAGGACATAATTCTGAGGGTGAAAAATGATAGGAAAGGCTTATCCAAATACACACGCTTCAAATACAAACAGCCGAGAAGAAAAAGCAATCACTTGTTACCTCAGACACTGGCCATGCGATCTCCCGCTTGATGGAGCATGAATCTGTGGCGTCTTCAAACTTCCTGTACCTGTACATAAGCAGCAATTGAGGACAAGAGCAGAATCGTCAGCCACTCAGTTGATCTTCATAAAACATCTGACACATAAAACTCGATGACACCTAAATCAGCACTATCATTAACCAAGGGGAATGCAAGTGGCGGATGGATACTTACAGGGAAGACTGCAACTTCCTATCTCTGCCATCGAGACCACAACCACCAACTTTGATCCACCTAGGAGTTTCCCCCAAGGACGCCACCTGGTAATACATCAGCCAGTCCTTGTACCTCCTCCCCTGCCTTCTCATCACCTCATCCATCTCCTCCTCCTCCTCCCCCAAATTCCAGGCCCACAGACTGCCGCACAGCCCCGGCGCAAATTCCGTCCTGACATACCTCGGAGAGACCAAGAGCGCATGTAAGAAGTGCATTGCCACCTGCCAGTCGTCCCCCTGGAGCTTCCTCACCAGCGCGAGATAGAAATAGGAGCAGCACACCAGGTAGCGGTTGTCGACACCCGCGGTGGTACCGTTCTCGTCGAGGAGGGCGGGGACCTGGAGCATGCTCTCGGCAGCGGCGAGGTGGGAGAGGAGCGGGGGGGTAGAGGCGGCGGCGGACTCGACGTTGTCGACGCCCCAGTAGAGGTTGGACAGGACGGAGTGATCGGAGAAGGAGAAGTGCGGGGCGTGGGGGTGGCGAGTGGACGGCGCGAGCTTGGACGCGCATCGCTGCTGTAGGAGCCTGCGGGAGGAGGGATCGGAGAGGACGTGGTGGACGTGGAGGTTGATGGAGGAGATGATGGAGCGGATGGAGGTGATATCGAGCTTCCTGCGGCGGCGGTGGCGGTGGAGGAGGTGAGGGGAGTGCGGCGGCGTGGAAACCGAGGAGAGTTCCGGTTCCGGCTCCGCCTCCGGTTCCGGTTCCTGTTCCGCCATTGCTGGTGTGGAGGAAGGGTGAGAGGAGCGGGGGAGAACAGAAATAGAGGAGGAAGACGAAGATGGAGACGACGGTGGTGGGGGTGGGCAGAGCGGAGGCTCGTGACTTGACGAGCATCGGTCGGAAGAGTACAAATCTGACAACGCCCCACTGCCCACATTGCACAGCACCGTGTCGGAAGCTGCAGCGGCGGGTGACCGTTCCCTCTCGCCTTCCGTTCTGCAGTTCGAGAGAAGAGACACGTTCGTTTGAAAAGTGGGGACTACTCATTTCTCAGAAAGGAAATTACTTTTTAATGGTATTATCAGAAGAGAAACGATACTCTGGTCATATTATTAGAGTATTATATTTAATGATATTATTTTTGATAATTTAAATTAAATTTAATTAATTATATAAAATAAATTCGTATAATTATAGATTATGTGTTTATAACTTTTTCTCACATGTATAGCATTCTGATGAACAGTAATTCGTAACTATACAAACTTACTTCATATAGTTAACTAGATTTAATCTATATCGTCTAAAAATGATACCACTAGAGATGATATTCTAGTGACACTACTAAAAGATCTGTTCTCTTATTAGAATTAATTTTTTAGTAGTATCTTAATTTTTTTAAGAAAAGAAATTCTACAAAAGTTAAGGAAGACCAAGACATAAAAGGAAGACCAACTTCCCAAAAATCAAAGATGATTATAAACCTAAAACCCAAAAAGAGGGAAGACAACCACCTAAAATTAGCAGTGGAAAGCTCAAGTTTAAAGGTAATCAGCTACAATAACTATAAAAACAAAGCAAGAATTGGTTCAAACCCAAAAGTAGTATTTTAATTTAATAATCTAAATTTCAGTTAACGAAGCTTACTCTTTTATTTCAGGAGTGAGAAAAGTTAATTTTTAATTGAATGATTTTGAGATTGGAAGAGGAGAAAAAATAATTTTGATAATAAAAAAAAGTATAATGAAGAATGTAAATGTTATTATGAAAATGAAAATAATTTTAGAAATTGGGAGTAGGGGAAAATGAATGATGTAAATTTTTCAAAAATTTATATAACCAACATGACATTGGTCTCTCTTTTTATATACATCATAACTCACTACCACTTAATTAATGTTCCTAAGCTTGCATTCACTGAGTACTATATTTGATGGTCTCTGCAATAACTTCTTTCTCTCTATCTTCATTGACAAATAAGTTGTAAATATTCTTATTGAAATTCTCACAACACACTACCGCTTCTTTAAATTCCTGTCTCTTGAATTTCTTTTTAATCTCTTTACCATATATATATATATATATATACAAGGAAAAAAGACTTAAAGTTTAACGCTCCTAAAAAAAACTTGCTACTAAATAATTAACTTTTTTCTTATAAATTTTCATATATTATTATTATTATATAAATTTTATTTTATAATTTATTATACCATTTTAACTGAAATTAATTTCATCATCAATTCTTCGTAATTATTAAAATTAAAGTAACGCGTTAAAATTCTTCACGTTGTTTTTTTTGAACCTTCTCGAGAAATGAACCCGTAATAATTAATCCATCTCACAGAACCGAAAATTTTCTAACGGAAAAATCACATATGTTGTGGCGCCCACAGTCCTCTCACACGTCCTCTCACACGTGAATTGAATTTTATAATTTACGATAAAATATATAATTTATATTAAAAAATAATGATATTAGTTTACTTTTATAAATAATAAAAAATATAAAAATTATTTAATAAATATATTATAAAATATTATAATATATAATAAAAAAAGTAATTACGTAATGTTAAAACGATTGCGGCTTACGATTACGGTTAACGTAAGAACGAACTGAATTTTTTATGAATCTCATTTCCTCGAGAGAAACGCTTGTAACCTTACGATTACGGCTGCCGGCCAATATATTAAAGATACCAATTGAATCGTATTTAATTAGGCTGATGTAGTTTAATACGAGTAAATTATATTGTTGATCAATATGGTATAATTTGATGAATCTTGTTTGAATTTCTTTTGTATTTTTGTGTTGACATGGTATATGAAAATAATTTTATAAATTTTTATAATTTTAAATTTATTTTAATATTATTTTCTTAAATTACAATAGTTTGAATTTGTTGGTAAATAATGCATGCAAGTTCAAATATCACATTTAACTATATTTTGGTATTTATAAATTATATTAATTTTTAATAAATAAAAAAAATTAAAAATTAAATCATATCAAATCTATTTCAACATGACTTAACACAAACCCAAATGAATTATATCTAGGCCACTGGTTGAAAGGCTGAATACAATCAAATTCAACAGAAATAGTATCAAACTTACAAAAAATTTAAAATTGTCTATAAATGAGGTGGAATTAAGTGAAGTGGGAGCTCATACTTCTCACCGTATGGTATAGTTTCTAATTCTATTTTTTTTAATTTTTATCAAATAATCAGTGAAGCAAACTTACAAAATTGACAAAAATAATTAAAGATAAGATTATTTTCGTCATTTTACATTAAATATTACAATTTTTTTTTTTACTATAATTACTATTTATATATTTTATTTAATAAATATACTATATATCGTTAATTTTATTAAAAATCTAATCAAACTTTACTTGTCGAACGCAGCAGACCACACCAACTTGACAATCCTACCCACATCTCTACGCAAAACATGTTCCATATCCTTTCCTGAAACACAAACATGACAATCTCCTCTGCGGAACCGGGGGCTTCCGCACGGGATTTTATTCGCACGTGATTAGGAAGGAAAGAAGAGACGACCTGACGTACGGCATCGTTTGACTGGGACATTAATCATTATGTAAGTTTTTTTTTTACATAATATTTTAAAATATTATTTATTAAATAATTTTTATATTTTTTACTATCATGAATCTTTCTTTTTTTTTCAAAAATCGTAAAATTTAACCTATTCTCGTTAAAACACCCCAACAAATGACGAGGGAGGGTGTGCCGTGAGGAACGACTAACGAGGCATCGTAGGGGGGTGTGTGAGAGAGAGAGAGTGCAGGCACTGGTACGGCGATGGCGATGGCGAAGGCGGAGGTGCCGCTTCTCCTTGCCCTCCCAACCCCGCTTCTTCCGAGGTCCGGACGAAAGAGAAACTCCGTGCATGTGAGATGGAAAGCGCCTGGAAGAGGGCAGGGGCGTGATGGATGGCGCGCCCCGCTCTTACTTTTACTCACATTTCGTACTTTGTGGATGATGCGGTAATTAAAAAACGGTAAAAAACTGCAAACACGTCTTTCAAAAACTGTCTCCACGCAGGTTTTTAACTGATTTAACTTTCGTACTTTGGGAATAGCGATTTTTGTCGATTTATTTTTGTTTGAGATTTTGATATATCTTTATCACAATGGCTGCTTTGCACGTGACCGATGGCGGGACGAGATCGCGAGATTTACGGTATCTACGAATCGTACAAGCAAAGGTTATAATTTTCGTTAACATGAGATTTAGAGATTTACGTAAGTTTTTGTTATACATGATATATATTTTAATAAATAATATATTAAAAGTAAAAAAATTCATCGTAACGGTTAGAAAGAAATTTTTTTTAATTTTTAATCTTGAGAATCATTTAAATTTAAAAAAAAAGTGAATTCTAAACTTACCTAATCCATAGTAATTAATTACTAAACAAAGTAAAAACTTATAGAGAATCATTTAAATTAAAAAAAAGTGAATTCTAAACTTACCTAATCTATAGTAATTAATTGCTAAACAAAGTTAAAACTTATAAGTTTGGTGAACTTAAAATTTACATTTTTATAAATCAACGTGATTCTTTAAACAAGAAATTTTTTTTATTTAACTTTTTGACAAGCACGGTAAAAGTCTCTACTTATATTAAATTATTTGTTAAAAAATATATATCTTTCAAAAAAAACAGAATGTGTGAGAAAAGATTCGTGTAATTGATAATATCCGCCCGAACAGAAGAAGTAAGAGTAGGTTGTTTAAGCGAGCAACATGAGTATCGTGTAAAGCCAACGACAAAAAGATAGAGCAGCATCAATAGAGATTTGTAGACGTCTAGGTATAAATTTACCCTTACCATTCTTAACAAGTATTTTTCTGAAGTCATTAAGTCATACCATTAGCTCTCAATGTTATTACTACGATACTATAAAGATTATTAGTATTAAGCCCCTTCAAGAAATCATCAGTATTAAGCTCCTCCAACAACCCAAGGTCATCTTGTTTTGTCTTCTTCCCGTTCCAACCCGTTGCCACGTCGCACCGCAGATCCCTATCTCCTTGTTCACATGTGCAAGTAGTTCTCAACGCGACTACTATTCTGGTGGAGACAGCATCGGCCGTAGAAATCATCATTTTACTCCATGTGCTTTCTTGTTCATGCAACCATTCTGCCTGCAACAAAGTGAAAGAGGAGAGAAAATAATAAGTGAATGCCTCTGGATTTGTTTACCGTCATATGGATGGCATGCAAGCGTCCTGCCGAAGTCGGTCACGGCGATGCAGCGACGCAGGTCCCACGCTGGATGCCTCGTCCCCATGTAGTTCCAAACCTATAAAAGAGATTCTAGCATGCAAACATATACAACATAAAAACAGAATAAGACATTTTCTTTTCCCAAATAAGAGATTTTACGAGATGATGCTGTCGGTGACATTGTCATTGAATAACATACTGCATTAAGATGGGTCCATTGCTGTTTGAAATTCTTGCCTAATTCCAAAATATATAATGCAATGACAGATAAAGGAATACAACGGTCAAGTGCAAGAGAAATAACACAATAAATCCGAGCATATGAAAATTTCATATTGTAGACTACGTTGTGTGTGTGGCAAATGCAGGGTTGCAGCCAACACCACATTTATCTGTCCATTTATATTATATACACATTGTATTTCGAGGTATATAAGATGTCACAAATTCTGTTTAGGGCACCAGAATATGCATTCCAAGACGTAAATTTTGTTTCTACTCCAACACCACAAATTTATCTATGTCGCAGTATACGACAATTATGATAAACAGAATAAAGCATAAGAAGGGGTTAATAGTGCATATATATATATCTATATATATATATATATATATAAACCAAACGGTAATTCAATGTCTCCACCCAGGGTATTCCTAACCCCGTAATTTTATATAGCATTGGTCGTTGTAAAGACCCTCGAGGAGTGAAGACGAGTAATCTCCAAACAATTTGATGCTAGGCGGATGCATATCAAAAAGGTAGGAAACGGTTACTGATGTCTGCATGGATCTTTCAGTGCCACCTGTTGTATCTGAAAGTACACCAAAAGCTGATTCCTCGATGGGGAATGACTTGGTCAGGTAGAAGAAACACTCTCTAGCCAGCCTTTCCACCTACAATGCATCAAAACACGGGACAACAAGAAATTCATCAACTCCGAGAGAAATTTTATGAAGTTGAAAAGCATTGTTAATTAACATTGATCTTAATTTACACTATATACATGATTGTTTGGTCACCTAGGAGTTGATTTGTTATAAATGGCATTACTAAGAGCATCCCAAGATAATACCTGTAGCTCGGCAAATTTCATATTATTCATAACTATGAATACTCGAAGACAACGTAAGCCGTCCGCCAAAGTTCTGATTGCAAGACATTCAAAAAAACGCTTCAGATGATCACAATGCACTTCTGCTCCAGCGTCCTCAAAATTACCTATCCATAAAACATACTGCACTCTCATCCAGGGAATAAAACTTTCCTTTTGGGTTTCAATGATTGAAATCCAGTCCTGATCCACAAATAGCTCAGTGAAACCAACGGATGATGTAGAAGCTTCAGAAAAATATAAACGAGATCTGGTAACAAATATCTTGGACGGATCAAGATATTCTGAGATCTTCAATGTGAAGCGAACATTCTTATCATTCAATATAAGAATGTAACCATCAACAGTTTCATATAGCAGCTGTAGTAAAGAATCGTTGCAGAAGACATCTTCTGGCTGACAAACATTAGCCATGCTGGATGATGTAAGGTAGGGTGCATGGTCATGTGAAAAGAAGCATGAATCTCCATAGCGGCAACCCTGTTGATATCATAAAAATATGCTATGGCATGATCATGTTAAATTTATGTATAACAATGTCTACAACAGTTCCTGATTGGGTCACAACTGAAAAGAATTTTTTCGGTTGGAATTTTACTTCTTTTTTATTTTCCAACAGCTTCCACCTTCAACTTCACCATTAAGATAACTAAACAAATTCATATAATCAAAGTCCTCAAGGCCTTTGCATAGAAAATTAAAATTCTTTCAAAATAGAATTCATTTGGACTGTCCGTGCATGCCAAACGAGTACAATACTGATTTCTAATTATCCCAAGAGTCTAAACATTCACAGTCTGACCGCAGGATGGCAGCAGTAGCTCCATGGTTGGTTAGAGTGATTGATAGCAAGAAGCAACATCATTTCGATACTTCAATGTTAAAGGGTCACACACAGGGAAAACCGTATAGATGACAGCCAACTCCCACATCATGGTATTAATATTTTAGGAAATGCCATATACAGGACACTACATATTTGTGCCATAAGAAAGAAATGCTAATCATATAATGAAGCAAGTAAAAAGAAAAATAAATGAGCGATCCATTTAAACCAAAAGCAATGTGCCAGAGACAAATTAAATATACCTGTAGTGTTAAGAAGAACTTGCATTGAGGCTTTTTAGCTTGAAGGGAATGAGAGAACAAACATTGATCACCTCTGTTGCATAAACCAATAACATAAAACTTACAAATCTCAACAGTGGGGCTACTTGTAGTATGATTAATTGTTTCTTCCATATCCTTGTGGGTGTCCACATCACATAGAACCCTTATCTGCAAGAAAAAAATTGAAAAACACAGCCTAAACAGGAAAAAGAAGTTAATTGGAAAAATTGTATGTGATGTGCACCTCTTTGACTACATTTGCCAGATTATTTGCAATATTGGTTGCTGGGAAGTCACAAGTAGAAACAAATGGTAAAGATAGGCATTTTCTCCTTTCACAATCTTTCACAGGATTCTCGTTGATCTCATACATAGGAACCCAGTTAGATTGTATCAAGCAAGTGTGTATAAATTCATAACGATCAAAATAATAGGACACAGCATCTGTTTTGTGCAGAAACTTGGGTCTGAACCGATGTATTGTGCTGATTGCTTCATTATCTACAGCAACAACATAGTAATGGTAACTTGCAGTAACACAGGTTAAGTACAAAAGGCTACAGGGTTATTGTACTGCTACATACATATCTCAAAAATGTTATTTACTGCTGTTGGCAGAAGATTATGCAAGTAACACCATTCTTCCTCAAGTTCAGTTGTTGATGACGGTGAAATTGTTGGTTCTCCAGCCTTGACAATCTGTTGTAGTCGTTCCAAGCGATGCTTATCCTTTAAGCAAAGTAATTTGACATCAGTTATCAATCACAATAGAGAAATTTCAATTTTTAAAAATACGATGTTCCACTATGGACAACAAAAAAATCTGAAATTAACTGTGGCTATGTAATGAAACAGTGCCAAAATGTCAAATCTATGACCAAGCATGCCCTAAACAGCACAATCTTTCCTACCAAATTTATACAAGCAACCCCAGAACCCAAAATCATAAAGATAAAAATAGCTATAAATTTCCGAATTAAACAGCCAAAGAATTATCCTGCAAATCAATATTTACACATCTTTTTAATTCTTTTCTTTTGTACAATTATACCCCACTGTTAGGAGGGGATGGGGGTTACACATGAAAAAAATATATGTGACATTATACTTGCAAAAATGAATAGCACAGCTAAGAATGGTCAAAAGTAAATATAGTTGTCCAAGAGGAAAATCAGCCTGGTCATATGGTTTCTCACAACCTATGAAACAAGATTTATTCCAAACAATACATACCAAATTCATCAAATGGCATATCCAATGCTTTTTGTAAAAAGCATTCATCCTAGATTCAGTTAGGATATGCTGAGTAAGTGAGAACCACAACACATACAGTGCTGAGGCACCAGCTTCAGTGATAAACAAGTGAAAACAGGTGCTATGGATTTATAATTCATAAATAGGTTAGTAAACAATACTTCTTAGCTTTTATGCATTATGTTGTTGTTTCTTTAATTTTGTTCATAGAAAACCAAGTATTTTCTTTTCATTATAATGTTGTCATTTATGAAAATAGAAAATAATACTGATCATTATTAAAAGTTAGTAGTAGATTATTAAATGTTATTGAATAAAATATTTTTTCAAGAAGAATATTGAAAAAAATACATTGATGAGTAATTAATAGTAAATGCATATGTTTAAAATGTACCAAAAATCCAGTTTAAATGATTACTGAACTTTAAAAAAAGTTCAATCTAGTTCATTTATTGATTTATTAAAAATGACAACATCGTCACCAGTTAAACCACTTTGAAGCAAATCAATGGTCTTCTAGTATAATGTTTGATTTGATTTCAAAGATCTAGATTTGCACACCTTGTTCCGAATCCTTGAATCAGCTAATAGATATTTTAACCATTGAAGTATAGGCATCCAACTCACAACCAATTGAAGTATATTACTAGAAGGTCCTTTTCTAGATTAGTTCATATTTTTATTTTTCTCTATGTTAGACTATTTATTTCAACACTTTTTCTTGTAGTTCTCTTTAGGTCCTACGAGTGTCTTTTTATCAAATAGAGGCGTAGACCTATTAGAATTTTTCTGGGACAACACTATGTTGACATGTAAGCATACAACTTAAATTCAATTGATTGAGAGAAAAGATCCTTTTCTATATTAGCTCATATTTTTATTTTAATTTTCTCCATGTAAAACTATTTATTCCAACAGAAAGCCTCACTACTAGCATTCTTTAGTGAGAAAATTGATTCATTGATTAAAAATAAACCTTTATATATATAAGTTACATAATGATAGCACATGCATGGCAAGCAATGTAGCATGACCTATAAGAAATCCTACTTTAATCTAATGCTAAGATCTATAAGGATCCATTTATTCACACATTCCAACACTCCCCTTTAAATTACAATATAAGATATCAAAATTGCAACAAACTCAAATATAACAATGAACAAACCAAATATAAACATCATCTCCTCTAACCCAGGTTCTGCTTGACAGACCCCTTTCTAACCTAACTTTGACACCAAGTTGTTACGTGTCATTTGTCACAACAATCATCTAACTTCTGGTAGTGGTTGCTCAAGGTTCCATCGTCAACTAATGGTAGCATGTTCCGATGGTGGTCCTCCCAGAAACGATAGAAATTTAGGATTAGTTTGTATACACCAGAAATATAGAAAACGAAAATACGGAAACGAAAATAAAAATGAAAAATTTGGAAAAGAAAAAAATTACAGTGTTATTTGTGCACGTTACGAAAAATCAAGAAAATTTGTACATAGATATAAACAAAACTTGTAAAAATTAAATGTTTTAATATAGTAGACATGTCAATGAGCCGTGTCGGGTTGGCATGACCCAAATTTTTTTGTAAGTCTAACACTATTCGTGTCGAGTCATGTCTGGCCTTCCAGCTGATGGCCCAGGCATGACTCATTTGAGCTCGTATTGGGCCACACTGGGATAGGCTCGACACAATTTAATTTTTAATTATTTTTTATTTTATTAAAAATTAATATAACATTAATATAATTTATAAATACTAAAAGATAGTTAAAGGTGGGATTCGATCCTACAACCATAAACCACTTATTAGCAAATTCAAACCAAGCTATATACAATATATACAACTTAAAAAATATATTAAAATAAATACAAAACTATAAAAAATTATAAAATTATTTTGGTATTGTATCGTATTAACACGAAAATGTAGAAGACTAGCCTAAGTATGGCCCATCAAACTGTGTTGTGTCAGTTTGACCAAGTTGGGCTGTGTCGGCCCAATTGACATTCTATAATATAAATTCAAATTTAAATTATCAAATTAATAAAATACATCTTAAAAAATAATAAACTAAATTTTTGATAATGTGATGAATTAATTTTTCAGTAATATTTTTTAAGTTTTGCATAATAGCATCGAATCCCTGGTGAACCCTATCACCCACCACCTCCCCAACACAATCGATAGCCTCAACACTGCCCCCACGACAATCCCATCAACCCCGCCTCCTTTAAACACAACCATCACTTCTGATACACCCCCACTAGCAAATTTTTAGATTTTGGCAAGGGAGAAGGCCAAAACTTCAAGAAAATCATTGTATTTATATCAACAAAAAATCTAAAAAAATTTCTAAATTTTTCGTCCTAAATAAACACTAGAAAATATGAAAAAAAAATTCCAAATTTTATATTTCCCATCCCTAAGAAAGAAAATAAAGAAAAGGGAAGAAGATGAAATAAAGGGAATTAAGGTGGTGGTCCACCGTTAATCCCAATAATAGAAAAAGAACTAACTTCTGTTTTATCCCTTTACAAGTCCATACAAGGGTATTAAAGTAATTAACAATCATAACAGAATTCCCCATATCCACCTAGATCTGGTCTATCAGACTAGGTATACAATACAATACCACAAATCGGTGGCATCAAAGTCACAATGTCGATACTAGCAATTAGTGGCATCAAACCCAATAAAGGTATTCGATGTCACAAAAGCTTATTCGGTACTAATAGTTGATGGCACCAAAGCCAATAATCGACCATACAATGTCACTGAGGTTAGTGCCGAAAACACAAAGATAAAAGAAAGGTCAAGAAAAATAATGAAGGGAAAAGGCTAGGAAAATGATACCTAAAAGGGAGGAAAAATCATCATTAAAAAGCTAGCCAACAAACTACCCATTGTCGCTTCCACCATTGCTGGTATTGCCAATAGACATGGGAGAGTGAGGAGAGAGAAGAGAGGCATGGGATATTTCCCCTAAGATCCCTATATATATATATATATATAACACTAACTAATGAAAAAATTAAAAATTTTCAATTAATAGCCTTAATGATGTCACATCATTTATAGGTGAAATTGCACTTTTTTCCTACATTTTAAATTAGTGCAAACAAAGTCATTTCAAAGTAGAAGCATCAAAGTCCATCTTCTATTTGCATCAAAGTCTGGAGATTTCTTTACATTAGTCTAATTCCAACCAATAATCTTAATTAAGTTATCTACTCAAATTCAATTCTTGCACAAATAAATTCAATAAAAATTATTAAAATTCAGGTTTATTGGAATTAAATCCCATAAATTTATTTTCCCTCAATTTTTGAGTAGTGAAATACATTTTAGCCACGAAAATTCTCAAATTTCACGGAATATTTTTTATGAACATTTTACATAAAATTTTGAGATTTTACATTCTATTCCCTTAAAAAATTGTCCTCAAAATTCATACAAAACAACACTGAGGACTAAACAACTCAGGGATCTAGCACAAATGTCATCCTTGCACTCCTATGTTATCTTCAAACACCTATGATGCTGCCATCTCACTAGGACCAAAGGAATGCACCTATTCCCCAACTTATGAAACTATTTTCACAAATAAAGTTAAAACTACATAGTAATTAGGATAGTCAAAATTTATATATTAGAGTTTGTACAGTAATAATAACATTATAAAACTGAAGGTGAACCAAACAAGACCTTAGTAAAGTTTTGCACTTGGATCTTTAAATATCCACGTTTCATTTGTATTTTCTACCCTTAAGTTAGGTTGGTGATCTGAAAGGCATATTTAACTGATGAAAGGTCCATATGATGTTTAAAATTTCTTTCACAACGTATGGAATTAATGAACTAGAAACATAATAACAAGAAACTAAATGGAAGGACTACATCAAACTTACCAAATAATTGGATAGAATAATCTTAAAATAACAGACTGACTTTATTTCAATGATTTGGATTAGAACAAAGTCAAAATACAAGAAAATATATTAACGTAAAATTTCAAGTTTTGTAAAATTTTCACAGCCAAGCTTAATTAACATCAAGAGCATCAAGAAAATTCTGTTTAAGTTTACAGTAAATATAGACTTGCAGGTGAGGTTTACTGATGACAAATACCCACATAGAACATAGAAGGTAGCTTAAGGAAATAAATTTTTAAAATTCATTAAAATATATGATATAGAAACAATCTAAACGAGCTTGTATTGAAGAAATTAACCTTGAAAATGTGCTCCCAAAATTGAAAGGCACAAAGGTTTCCCATCATCATATTTTCCTTTTTACCAAGGATCATATTATCTTCAAAATAGCTACTCAAATATTCTGCAAACTACAAGTAAATGTGATGGTCAGATCAGGTAAATGGTATCTGCTTCAAAACAACAATCATGCATGCCTAATACCAAATCTCGCTGACAAAAAGGTTGAAGTATTGGCAGAGGTTGGATATCCATTAGAATAGAGATGATGATTCCTTCGCGAAGCAAACCAATCTCTCCAAATTTGAGCAGAAGAACTGAAGCATCAAAGGTAAGAGGCAGCTTATCAAGTAATTGACCATAAAATGTTGCTGTATACCGATCCCTATGAGAGGATCGTTTCTCCAATGCACGGATATGTACAAGCAACTTAAGTGCCTCTTCAACAACTTCCTGTTGTGGTGGATCCATAAGCTTTTGCAGCAAGACTTGATGAAGATCAAACATTAAGACATTAGATGCATCATGGACTATGAGATATATTTTAATTTCAAAAACTTAATGGAAATTCTACAATTTCAAACATGAATTCCAATGTCATGCCATTATGTGTATCTACAAGTCCTATATCTGACCTTGTTTCCAGAAAAATAGATCATCATATCAGAAACATGTAACTGAAATAATTGATGCCAATTATGAAACAATAGTTCTATGCCAAAGAAAATGAAGTTGATTCATGGTGATGAAGCTTTCTAGATTGGGCTCCACCGGTTTGAAGATAATGTCAGATCTTCTTGGGCAGATAAGCTTTTTCCTCAGCACCACTGCAGTCTGATGCCAAGTCCACCTCCGCCAATGATGGGGCTTGGTGACCCTCTGAGAAGACACCAAACATGTAGATTGTTTTGGGGTCGTTAATGACATTCCAATAGTGGCCAGTATGGACAGAAATCATTCCATATCAGAAAGCAGTGATAAGAAATTGGAGAAGGAAATGGAGCAAATTTGGTTGTGGTTGAGGATGTTGTAGCTGAAAAGATTCAAACAGCATCTCTAAAGGATTCCCCAATCCGTTCCAAATATGGATGCTATGGGAAGTCAGACAAGGAAACTCTCTTCAAATTCCAAAAAAAAAGGCTCTATCCTGCCCAATGGATCAATTGGGCTGTTGAATCTGCTGGAATGTGGGAATGGGCCTTCTGCAAGCCCGTCAGTTTCAAAAACTCGAGAAAAGTGGCATAATCAGGTTGGAGCCAATGAGATTAGGATTCTTTCTCGCACACAAGCCTATCATATTGATTTTCAGGGAAAGTGCAACTTCCCTCCATTCTCTCCTCTGTCTGGGCAGAAGTCAATGTCATGGGCACAAGTCAATCAAACCTTGGGAACAGTTGCCCTCCCCGAGGCACAAGAAGGTGGAATGTCATGGGGACAATTCAACCCTCTGTTGCTAGCAGATGAAGATTGTAACATGCAGTGTTGGACAATGCAACTGGGGGTGGACAGAGCCAAGTTAGTGAATATTGACCTTGTGTGACGGACTCACGTTTTCAAAAGAGCATGGTTGTCCAGGGAAATTTTGGTTCCTGAATGAAGATAGTTGGAATATAAGGTGGAAGGGATAAGGCCAGAGACATTAGTGGAAGTCATTTTGAAACATAAACTGGTTATTGTGGGTCTTCAGGAGACCAAGTTGGAGATCTCGCCCTCCATCAGGTTTATGGGTGGAAGATGGCTTGATTCTCATCCATTTAAAGCATAAGGGGTACGTCAGGTGACATCTTGTTGTGTCGGTGAGTGGAAAACTGTGAATAGTTTATCACTACGTTGGTGATCACTCCAAATCACTCAAATTCTAAAACATGGAGGATGGTTGGATCTGGGTGGCAACAACAATATATGGTCCAACTAGTTCAGCTGATAAACACACATTATTGGAAGAGCTTGACTTTGTGACATATTCTTGGTCAGTTCCTCTGATCATTTTGGGGAATTTTGATAGGGTAAGATCACCAAAGGAGAAATCATCAGGTGGCATCCTCGACAAGGAGATGAGGAACTTTTCTGCTTGGCTGGAAGAGCAGGAGCTACTTGATCTCCTTGCTACGAATCTTCACCACACTTGGTCCAATTTCCAGGATGTGACTATTCAATCTAGGATTGATAGAGTTCAGGTGGATGGATGGTGGATTCATGGGAAACCCAGCATCCTTTGGTAAAAGTGAGTGGTCTACAATGTGTTTGCTCAAACCAAGTTCCATTGCTCGTTGACCCTCATGGCAACACCTTCCAAATAAAAACCTTGCTGAGAGTCAACACCTTCCACTGCTCATGTCCCACTGTTCGGACCATGTGGAATTACTAGGACGACTGAGGTGCATGGATCACCAATTAAGGACCTTGCTACTTAAGATTGAGATATTAAAGTGGAAGTAAGAGAACAAGTGGGAGAAAATGGAGAACAAAACAACTCTATTAGAGAAATTTCAGCATAGAGCAAGATAAAGCCTTGATAACCGAAGAGTGGGAGGAAATATTGGAAACCAAGCATGAACCAGTTGACAATTCTAGAATTTATGAAGATAAAGAAGCATGAAGACTCACAAAATGCAGAAACTGTGGCTTATGGTGACAAATACACCTCTTTCTTTCACAAATTTGCCAATGCCAGAAAGCAAATAAATACTCTCTAAAGGATGAAAATCAACGGTAACTAGTTAGAAGGCACACATGTGAAGAAGGGTGTAGCTGTTTTCTACAGAAATTTATTTCAACAACACAAAGGATAGCATCCAAAGTAAAGACCAACTGTGCTACTGCAACTAACTTAGCAAGAATAAGATTTGCACAGCACCCCCTTCAAAAGAGATTAGGCATGCAATGTTTGACATGGATAGTGATAAAACACCTACTTCATATGGTTTTACAGCTGGCTTCTTCAAGCATTTCTACCACCTTATAAGGTCTAATTCAAGCTTCTGCATGTAATTTTTGAACCTGTTGCATCTACTTCCATACTAATGGCAAATCTTACAAGAGATTCTCTTTTCGTAAAGAAGGTGATCCACTCTCACCTTTACTCTTTGATTTAGTGGTTAATGTGTTACCAGTGGTGTGCAAACTAGTCATACAGGAGGGGTGGCTCCAATGATGGACTAGTCAAGAGGAAATTGAGCATCTCCATTCTCCAGTATGCAAACACTATGATTTTTGTTGGAGATGAGCTAGCTCAGATTCATCGTCTCAATTTCTATTAAGACTCTACAAGATGATTTCAGGCCTGAATATTAATTTCTTAAAAAGTTTGGTTTGTATCATCCACATGCTACAAGAAGACATCAAGGGGGGGTGGGGTTTGTGCTTCCTAAAAATCAGTGAAAAGAAAAATTTGAAAAATTTTTCATTATTGAAATGTTAAAATTTTAGAATATTTTTAATTTTTTTAAAATTAAATATAAATTTTTCTATATTTTCATAAGGTACACAAATGGTCCCATGAAATTTTCTATTTCTAGATTTTTAAAATTTCAACAATGAAAAAAATTTTAAATTTTTCTTTTCATTGATTTCCAGAAAGCACAACCTCTATTGGAAAGTGGAAATACTTGTAAAGTGGAAATTTTTCATTTGAAATATTTGGGCCATCCTCTATCTTATCAAAAGCCAAAGATTGAGGATTGGCACTACCTCATTGATCTCTCCAATAGAAAGCTTGAAGGTTGGAAGTGTCAATTTTGAGTTTAGAGGACCAAACTGTTTCTCCTTAAGTCTGTTTTGGCAGCCTACGTGTCTTTTGCATGTCCTCTTTCAAGCTACCACAAGGAATAGTGCATTTTCTTGAAAGAAAATACTGGCATTGGTTTTGGAGTGGATCTCAAGCTAAGAAAGCACATTTACTTGATTAGAAGTCAGTCTAACATTTTGGGTATGAGGGTTTAGGCATCCACTCCTTGAATGAGATGGACAGATCTTCTTTGTAAGTGGTGGGGGAAATAGAGAATAGATGATGACTCCATATGTGCTAAAGTCTTTGCCAGAAAATACTTGCTAGAAATGCAATCTAGGTTCATGTCAAAGAAAGCTGCCCTTTTTGAAGTCCAACACAAAACTGACATTGGATACTGTGATCATCACCAATAGATAGAAACAGTATTACCTAAAGCATCGTCACCAACTTTGACAACAAAATTCATGGATGGTAGATCATCTTTATTGGATTTGGCTATTGTTAAGAAAATAATTTTTTGTATATTGTAGGGCTTCTTTAGATATTTTCACATCTTATATATATATCTTGTATTTCCTGTATAGAGATCAATACAATACACCTTTTTCCCAACATGGTATCACAGCTTTAAGGTTTCAAGTCCTCTCTTCTCTATCGACGCCCCTGCCGATGCCTCTATTGCCCGCTCTCTCTCTCTCTCGAGCCTCGGCCACTCTCTTTTGAGCTCGGGACTCTCTTCTCTACTATCGCTGACTCCTCCACCACTCTCTCTCTCTTCGGACTATGAGTGCGGGAGCTGCGATGACCGACAACAAAAGTCCTTGTTCCTCTCTCCTGTGGGTAGGGCAACAGTCGTCTCCTCTCTTTCTCTCTTGCTCTCCCTCTTCCGAGCCTCGACCGCCTCTACTTTGGGTCGTTGCTCGGGACTCTCTATCGATGCCGACGTCTATGCTACCACTGTCGCATCTTTTCTTCCCTCTGTGCACTGGTGCGATTCGCCCCAAGTGAACAGTGTCTATAGTGATCGCAGTGACCATAGTTTTCATGCCCTCTCATGGAGTCTGTTGAATCCCTTATGAAAATGATGAGCTGCATTTCTGAAAAATTAAATGGTCGTAATTTTTTGATTTAGGCACAAAGTTTTAAGACTTTTCTCCTTGCCCATCGTTGCATGAAGCATTTGACACACCCTCCTCCTAAACCCAAAGGCTCTAAATATGACGAGTGGTGTGACTGATGTTGCTATCAAAACTTGGTTACTAAGTAGTATGGAACCATCAGTTGCTTGTATGGTTGCTATGTTTGATTCAACCAAGCTCATTTGGGATACTGTGCACCTTACCTATGGCTATGAGAAGAATGTCTCGCGTGTTTTTGAAGTGTATGAACAGATTTTTACTGTCCAACAAGGTGATCGACCTCTTCAAGATCATTTCTCAGATTTTCAAACCCTTGCAAATGAGATTGACACCCTACAACCCTTGACTCCTGACGTCACTACTCAACGTCGCTATCGAAATGAGATTTTGGTTGCCACATTCCTTCACAGTCTTCAATATAATGTTGAGGAGAAGATTCAAGCTCAAATTTTTGGGGGAGACCAGCTCCCCGACCTCCAAACCACCTTTTCTCGAGCCTTGAAGGTCTCCTCCACACGCTCTGGGAGCATTGATTAGTCAGCCTTTGTGGCATCTAGCCGGCCTCCTACCTCTCATGGCACTAAGGGGGGGTGATCTCGTCTCCCCCCATGTGAGCACTGTGGGTGCACGAATCATTACTCAAACAAGTGTTGGAAGAAGTTTGGGAAGCCTGGGAGTACTCCAAAGTCTTTGGTTGCCACAAAATCCACAGCTCCCGATCCATCAATCCATGCACCTATTGTCAACCTGACTCAAGACGAGTATGCTAAGTTGTTGAAGTATAAGGAGTCTCAAATCATAGGTAACGTCTCTCATGCCACTACTGCTTCTTCAGGTACAATTGCCTTTCTAGCCTCTCCAAATGATTCCTAGATTATAAACTTGGGAGCATCTTCCCATATGATAGGTACTAGAGAATTATTTGATCGCCTTTCTAGCCTATCAGACATTAACTCTGTTTCCATTGCTAATGGACACACCTGTTCAATTTCTGGAAAAGGCGTTCATCCTACTCCTACTCTTCCTCTAGAAAATGTCATATTTGTTCCTGATTTTTCTATTAATCTTCTTTCTATCAGTGCCATTACTAAAGCATTATCTTGTTTTGTAATATTTTTCCCCTTTCATTGCACCTTTTAGGACCTTCAGGGGAGGCAACTTGGTTTGGGACGTAAGACTAAAGCTCATGTGTATGAGTTGGTTCGCGATCATATACCTTGTGGCCTTGCCTATATGGCCTCTACCTTTGAGAAGTCTATCATTTGGCATTATCGCTTAGGGCATCCCTTTCATTGGAAGTTGCAGTAGGCTTTACCTTGGTGTTCCATTCCTTCCTTTTGTTGTGAGTCTTGTCAGTTGGGTAAGCATCACCGTGCCACCTATCTTCGGTTGAGTTTGTCGTCCAGTTCGAGTCCTTTCTATTTGGTGCATTATGATATCTGAGGACCAGCTAGGGTTCCATCCCTTTTTAGTCACAAATATTACATTGTTTTTGTTGATGATTATTCTCATGTCAGTTGGGTCTATTGTTGAAAGACCGGTCTCGTGTTGTTGATGTTATCAAAATCTTTCTTAATGAAATAAAAAATCATTATTCTATTGCTTTAAAAAAATTTCGTATTGATAATGCATTGAAATTTCATCAATCTTCTTTGCAACAGCTTTGTGAATCTCTTGGCATAGTTCATCAAACCACATGTGCTCATACCTCTTAACAAAATGGTGTGGTCGAGCGCAAATATCAACACATTCTTGATGTTGCCCATACACTCTTGTTGCATATGAAGGTTCCCAAGTATTTATGGTCTGATCCTATCTTGACTAGCACCTATTTGATAAATCGTATGTCTTCTGATGCTCTTGGGGAGAAATTCCTTTACATCGTCTTCACCCTGAGCATGAACTTTTCTCCCTTACCCTTAGAGTTTTTGGATGTGTTGCCTTTGTTCATGACCTCACCCCTAGTCAAGACAAGTTAGCTCCCAAAGCTCTTAAGTGTGTTTTTATTGGGTATCCTCAACATCAGAAAGGATATCGTTGTTATCATCCTCCTACTTGACGGGTTCTTGTCTCCGCTGATGTTCCCTTTTTTGAGTCCCAACCTTTCTTTGCACCTCGCAATGACCATAAGGACAGGGTGCCGCTTCCTCTCCCTGAGGTGCTACCATTGGCAAACTTACCACGCGATCCTTCCACTACACTAGGACCACCACCATTATAGGTATATTGTCGTCAACTCATCACACACCCAGCTGCGTCTACTGCTCCACCCGAGCCCTCCCCTAATGATGGCTCCTCCTCTTTAGACCCTACATCTGCTATTAATCTTCGTATTTCCCTTCGCAAAGGTACACGTTCCTGCACTCCATCCTATATCCAATTTTACATCCCAATCTTAGGGACTTTGCTCTCAATGTTACCTTGGAGTCTATTCCTCGAAATCATTCAGAGGCCATCCTGGTACCGCATTGGAAGGCTGCTATAGATGAGGAGATGTCTGCCTTGCTCTCTCGACAGACGTGGACTCTTGTCACTCTGCTTTCAGATGCTCATGTGGTGAGTTGTCATTGGGTGTACACGGTTAAGTACAACCTTGATGGCACTATTCACAGGTATAAGGCTCGGCTTGTTGCTCGTGGTTTTAGTCAGACTTATGGGGTGGACTATGAAGAAACCTTCTCCCCTGTGGCACGTCTCAACTCCATTCGTGTGTTTCTCTCGATCACCATGAATAACTCATGGGAGATGCATCAGCTTGATGTCAAAAATGCCTTCCTTTATGGTGATTTGTAGGAACAGGTTCTTATGAAGCAACCTCCTGGTTATGTTGCTCAGGGTGAGAATATGATTTGTTGCCTACAGAAGTCTATCTATGGCCTTAAACAAAGTCCATGGGTATGGTTTCACAAATTTAGTGATGTCATACTTTGATTTCAAAGGTGTCACACTGATTCCTCTATTTTCTGGAAGCACACTAGAGCCGGTCATATCATTGTTGCTGTTTATGTTGATGACATATTAGTGGTCGGTGATGATTCCCTCGGCATTGCCAACATGAAGGCCTATCTTGCAACAAACTTTGCCATCAAGGATTTGGGACGTCTAAGTTATTTCTTGGGAATAGAGTTTGCGTATTCCAAAATTTGGGACGTCATAGAGAAAATATGCACTTGACCGCCTATAGGAAACAGGTCTTATGGGGTGTAAACCTGAGAACACCCCAATAGAACCTAATCCCTCTTTTTGGGATGATACATCAAAATTTCTAGAAGATCCAAACAAGTATTACCTTTGTTGTAAGACTCCTCTCATAATTTATGCAGAAGCCAAGAAACACTCATTGGGAAGGAGTCACTCAAAGTTCTATCCTATATAAAGATGGCCACCTTCAAGTTAAAGCTTTCTTAGGTGCAAGTTATGCAGGGGATCAAAGAGATAGAAAATCCACCTCAGGCTACTACACCTATGTTGGAGGCAATCTCATTACATGGAGTAGTAAAAAATAGAACATTGTCTCATGTTCTGGTGTAGAAGTTGAGTATAGATCTATGGCACAAACCAGTCACAAATTGGTTTGGATAAAGTCTTTTCTTACAAAATTGAGACTTACAATAACAAATCTCATGGTTATGCACTGTGACAACCAAGCAGCTATATATATTGCGAATAATCATACTTTTCATGAAAGGACCAAGCAAATTGAGGTTGATTGTCACTATATTCGTGATTTGGTCACAAATGGCATTATATCTACTCCATATAATGCTTCATCGGATCAATTAGCAAACATTGACAAAGGGGTTATATTGTAAAGATTTTGTAAACCTTTGTAACAAGCTGGATATGCTTGACATATATGTTTACTTCATATTTTTGGATTAATTCATACAAAAATTTAAGAGACACATGAAGAATGAAAAGACTTCAAAAGACAATCTCCCACGATGCTTCAATTGCAATCAAAAGGGGCATGTTCAAAAATATTGTCCCTTGTTGGAAAAATAGAATGAACAGGAAAATTGAAGATTCAAAAAGCATGAAAAATTCAAAAAAGCCATCAAGGCAACTTGGGATGAACTTAATTCATCAAGTGATCAAATACCTCAAAGGAAGATTAAGCTAGCGTGTGCTTCATAACACAAGAAGACAAGGTACACTTTGATTCACAAAACTTTATTGATAATGAAAATGATAACTATGATTATGATGAGCTCATAGATGCATATTTTACGATGCATGATAAGTATAAAAAACAAAAGAAATTGTTAAAAAAGGAAACTTCTTGTGTTGATAATTTGCAACAAGAAAATGATAAGATCTTAATTGAAATTGAAAAGCTTAGAAAGAAAAATAAAGTTTTGATAGAAAAATAAAATAACACTGCATACATTTCTGAACTTGAAAAGGAAAATGATTCTTTGCATGATACAGTAAGTAGGCTAGTAAAGGAAAGTAAAGATACACTTGACCAGAAAAGCAAGACTGATTATATTAACTGTGATTTGAAAGAAGAAAATAACATGCTAAAAAATAAAATTAAACAATTATCAAGAAATGCATCTAGAAACATTGCATATAATAGAGAGCATATACATAAGTGCACTCTTGCATATAGACCATCATACAAGTTTGATGATGTTCCATATTATAGTAGATTTATTAGAAGAGTTTATAATTGTGATTATGTATTTGTTCTAAAAAAAAATGAAAAGAAAATATGGTTACCTGTTGGAAATAAATTTAATATTTTGAGAACTAACCTTCAAGGACCCAATAAAATATGGGTACCAAAGTCCTTAATTTCTACATGATTTATAGGAAATAACAAAGAAGAATGGAAAGCTAGCAAAGTATGAACTTTTTCTCTTATTGTATTGATTTGCTATTAATATAAAAATAGTAATAAATTATTAAGGAACTTCTAGGATTTGTGGTTAAACATATAAAGCTTATTATTAATATTTAGGAAGTGTGATGGCTCACATTTAAGAGGAGCTATTACAAAAACAAATATTTAGAGAGTTATAAGAATGAGTGGTTTGAATTATGATCGAAAGTATCTTATATAGAGTTAGCAAGAGAAATTCTATGGATAATAATTTTGGATGGTTTTAAGTCATATATAGAGATAGGTTGATTTATAATGATTCTATGATTGTTCGAATTGATTGATAAGTCGATATATGTGTATAGTGATTTTTGCTTAAGGATGTTGAAAGATATAATTTAGCAAATTTTAGAAGAGTTATGGGGTTATTTGAATTTTAGATTTAAATTATATTCAAAATTAGAACAAAAATCCTTAGATATCAATACTCTAAATATATGATGTAGGAGAGACCTAAGAATATGTTAGTTGAATGAAATTTCTTGTAAAATGGATGAAGTATCAATTTTAAATTAATAATAATAATAATAAATAAATAAATAAAACATTTCGGAACAACGAATTTAAAAACGTTGTAACGAATTACTGTAGAAACAGAAGTTCCTAGTTGAACACTTTGCTAGAAAATAGGAAGTTCTGTAAACTGGGCTTTTCGTTATAACGATTTGAAAATCGTTATAACAATCAAAATAGACTTTTTCATTATAACGAAATCCTGTTTTCGTTATAACAATTTTGAGAAGACCCAAAAAAGTTTTACAGAATCGTTATAATGAATTGACCAATAGCTCAATTTTGGGTAAAAACTCGGGTACTACAGTGGAACGATATAACGATTTGGAAAATTGTTATAACGAATTGTCTGATTCTGGAAAAATATAAATAGGACTAAAAGGGGAAAAACTCGTTTTCCCATTTGATTTTGCCACAGACCTTCGCACCCAAGGTGGATCCGCATTCGAAGGCTGTTCATAAGGCACTGTTTTTAAGGAAAATGGATCATTAGGATAAGATTCTTCATTTTTTGGTGATTTCAAGTAATTTTTCAATTGATTTTTGAAGATTACAGTTGCAGGTTGAAGACTTTGTGGTTATTGTGCAATTTGTTTTGAAAGAATGTCTAAAAGGATAAACGCGTTCTTAAGGAAAAGGGAAAGAAAACCCAATCTCACGCGTCCATTAAGGAAAAAGAAAAAATTGTTGAAGAATAACCAAGTGGGAGTTCATATCCCACTAGAATGTTTAGGAATAAGCATGCACAAGAGGTATATCAGGATAAATTCTATGGAAAAGAAATTCTCTATGATAGAACAATTTTTTTTTGTTCTCAATTTAATTTTGAGTTGTAATTCATTTGCCTGAATGTATGTTCAAATTATTACGACATGAGTTGTAATATGAAATGTCTACTTTGATGAATGTTTTTATGTTTTTAAATTTTATGGACTTAATTCAAAAATATATCACTCATTATGCTTAAACCACATTCTTTAGACAAGAGAAGTATTTTTTGCAATGGAAGCTTCAATGTTTAAGTGTTTTTATTATCTTGTAATATGTCAAACAAGGAGAGCAAGTTGTAACTTGCCCCTTTTCATGAATGTCAAAAAGGGAGAGAAAAATGTATGTATGTATAATAAGGGTATGTGTTGTATTAGGTGCCTAAGTTTTTCCTTTAAGTTTAAGGTATGATTTTGACATCATTAAAAATAGAGAGATTGTTGAGAACTCACTCAAGTTTTGATGATGTCAAACAACTTGACATGAAACAAATGAATGTATGAAGAAATCAAGTCTAAGATATAATTATAAAGTCATAAAAAAGGAATGAAGAAATTATACGATGAAAGTCAAAGAATTTTTGAAAACTTAAAAATGACAATATTAAAGCCAATGAAGAAGAGTTATGAGCACATACACTTATTTAAAAAGGTTTGGACACTACTTTATGTCACTTATTTAGATTCTAAGTCCACACACATAAAAATCGACACAGGGAAAATCGAAATAACGATTTTCCAATCGTTATTACGATTCACTATTCATTTGTTAAATCACATAACCTTACAACTGAGAAATTCGGTATAACGATTTGAGAATTGTTATACCGATTTTGCTTGATTATCTAAAATTATAGAATTTTCTTGATTGAATTACTAAGTAAATATCTTTTCAAAAAAATTTCTAAGTATTATTTGAATTTCAAAATTCGTTATAACGATTATGAAAATCGTTATACCGATTTTTCTAATTCCTTAATTTACGGGATTTTCTCTAACAGACTTATTTTTAAAATATTTCCTATGTTTTGGAACATATTCAAAATTCGTTATAACAATTTGAAAAATTGTTATAGCGAATTTCCTAAATTCTTTAATCTATGGGATTTTCTCTAACAGATTTATTTTCAAAATATTTCCTAAGTTTTGAAACTCAATCGAAATTCGGTATAACAATTTTTCAAATCATTATACCAAATTTCTCAATTGTAAAGTCATGTGATCTAACAAATAAATAGTGAATCGTTATAATAATTTTTCAATCATTATTCCGATTTTCCCTTTGTTGATTTTTATGTGTATAGACTTAAAATTTAAATAAGTAACTTAAAATAATGTCCAAACCTTTTTAAATGAGCATATATGCTCATGGCTCTTCTTCATTAGCTTTAACACTGTTATTTTTAAGTCTTCAAAAATTCTTTGACTTTCTTCGTATAATTTATTCATTCCTTCTTTATGATTTTATAACTATATTTTGGACTCAGTTTCTTTATATCTTCATTTGCTTCATGTCAAATTATTTGACATCATCAAAACCTATAGAAGGTGAGTTTTCAACAATATATGCTCCAACTTGAGAGTAAGCATTAAGTAGATAATTTTCTATATATTATAGGGCTTCTTTAGATATTTTCACCCTTTACATATATATCTTGTATTTCCTATATAGAGATCAATACAATACACCTTTTTCCCAATAGCTATAAATAAGGAAATTCTTGAATTGAAAAGGAAAAAAAGGAACAGAAACTACAAAAACACTAAGCATAACAAATGGCTACTTCATGTTACCTTTAGGGTCACTGAGGGCTTTAGATTCCGTACAACAAACCATAAGCACTTGCTGCCGCAATGATAATCTCAATATTGCTGGGAATTCATGAGCATCCAAATTATTATAAAATGAACTAGAAACCAATCGATAAATGAGGCCATCACAAGTTCGACCCGTCCTTCCCTTGCGTTGATCAGCCTAAATCAAAATTAGGGAATGAAAATATGGTATAAGCACTAGAAGAAACCATTAAAATTAGTTCCCAACCTGAGATTTTGACACCCATACTAGCTTTGCAGCATCACTGTTTCTATTACGGTCCCAAAAGACTTGCAGAGATCTACAAGAATCAATTACATATGCCACCCCAGGTATTGTAACAGATGATTCTGCAATATTTGTAGCTAATATTACCTGCAATGGATGATTAATTTACAGGAAAATGACAATAAACTGGAGAAAATACTGAGAAAAAGAAAAATAAAGGTTAAAAGAGAAAATGTGAGTGAAAGTTAACACTTGCAAAGAAAATGAAATTTGTAAATTCTATAATTGATACCTTGCGGTGAGATTTCCATATCTCCAAGGCAGAGAGAGCATGCTCAGTGTCAATACTACGGTGAAGAATGTGAACTTTAAAAAAGTCCAAATGTGGATTCAGAAGAATCCATTGCTTCTCCAATGAATGGTATGTTGGAAGAAAAACTAAAATACTCTTCTTAATATCTGATTCATTCTCATGGATATGCAAAATCAATTTATGGATAAGTTCATGTTCTTCATCACCCATGTCAGCATCAGAAATAGAACCAAAAGCAGAAGATCCCAGATTTGAGCCTAAAATTTGATTTATCTGTTGGACAAATGTTTCAAAATCAAGCTAAATCCATGTGTTGTTCAGAACAGAGATTCAAAAAGGAAATTAGAATCATTGTTGAATTAGTAATAACAATGGAAATGAATTCTTTTTTCCATTGAGAAATTACTGACAGCAAATCATGGTGACAGGTGAGAATTGGTGTGACAAGACATATATGGTATGTCAAGACATGTAAAATCACATAGGTTTCACGCAAAGCCAAAACATGTGGTGTCAAAAGTAAAAGTTGATGAGAGACCACTACAGAATTAAACATGTCAAACCATACAACATCGAGATCTTCACATGTAAATAGATAATTAAGTTCAAAATAAATCTAGTTGACAAATAGATATCATTTGTAAAACAACATTCCTTGATACAAAAACGAATGGAAATTTAGATTATATTATTACTAAAGCTTAAAAATATAATAAATTATATTGAAAGCTGAAAAGGGTGTAAATTATAAATGAGGATGTAAACATCATATAGAAAATTTCATAGGAAACTCTTGCATGAAAAAATTGGATAACAATACAAATGATATAAATTATTTTTATTTTGCAAAAAATAGTAGTTTGAAGGTAAAAGCAGCTGCTAAGAATATGAAATTTGAGAAAACAATTAGACCAAATGATATTCCTATTAAAGTGTAGAAGTGCATGGATGAATTAAGGATTAAATGGTCAACTATGCTTTTTAATATAATTTTAAAAACAAAGATGTCAAATAAATAGAGAAAGATCTCTTTAATACATATATTTAAGAATAAAAGAGATATACAAAAATTATAATACTTATTGTGGCATTAAGTTAATGATTCATACTACAAAATTATTAGAAAAGACGACTGAGAGAAGACAAGACATGTGACTAAATCATAAAAAATCAATTTAGATTTATGCTGGTTAGCTTAATAAAGGAAACAATTCATTTAGATAACCAATAAGAAGTTTTACAGTTAAGAAAAAGAACCTTGATATGATTTTCATTGATTTAGAAGAAACTTATGATAGAGTACCTAGAAACTATTGTGGTAATTTGGAAAGAAAATGAGTACCTATAGGATATATTGATATTATAAAAGGCATTTATAAAAGAGTAATTACTAGTGTTAAAACTATAAGGAGAGAAACTAGGAAATTACTCATAGACATATATTTACACCAAGGGTCCTTTTTAAGTCATTATTTATTTGTCTTCATTATGGATAAAATAAATAAAAAATTCAAGGAAAAATACCTTAACGTATGCTATTTGCTGATGACAAAGTTTTGGTTGATGAAAGTAAAACAAAAATCAGTTCCAAAATAGAATTATGGAAAGATGCTTTAGAATTCAAAAGATTTAGATTGAGTCAATCAAAAACTAAATATATAGAGTGTAGCTTCAATAAAAATAGGAAAAATGATGAATGCATATAATTAGATGGTCATGAGATTTATAAAAGACTTTTAAGTACATAAAATCTATTATAAGTAGCAATGGAGAAATTATAAAAGATATTATCCATAGAATTAAAGTAAGGTAGATGAAGTAGAGAAATGCTTGAAGTGTTATGTGATAAAGGATACCCTTAAAATTAAAAAGAAAATTTTATAAAACTACTATTCACCTAGCTGTACCTCTATAACCCAGAATGTTAGATTATAAAGCATAACCGTATGCAAAAAATTAATGATACTAAGATGCATATGCTTATACTTCGAAATTATAAGAGAAGAAACTAAGGAATTTCTAATAAACATGGATTTACACCAAAAGACCTTTCTAAGTCTATATCTATTCTTCTTGATTGTAGATGAAATAACTAAGAAAATTCAAGGAGAAATACCCTAGCGTATGTTATTTGCTAATGACATTATTTTAATTGATGAAAATAAGACAAGAAATATTTCTAAAATAGAATTATAAAGAGATAACTTACAGCCCAAATGATTTAAACTAATTAGGTTAAACACTAAATATATTGTGTGTAGTTTTAACAAAAACAAGAATAATGATAAAAGTATACACATTAGATGGTTATGAGATACATTAAAGTAAAAAATTTAAATATTTAGAATCTATAATAAGTAATGATAGATAAATTATAGAATATGTTATTTATATGATTAAAGTAAAGTAGATGGACTAAAAAAATGCTTCTAGAGTATTAAGTGCTAGGATAATAACCCTTAAAATTTGTCTAACTATACTTTATGGTTTAGAATATTAGACTACGAAGCATGATCATACACAAAAAAATTAGTATTATAAAGATGTGAGTGTTTAAATGGATGAGTGATAATATTACAAGAGATAGTTACAATACGATTGTATTACAGATAAAATAAGAGTTGCACCAATTGAAAATAAGATTAAAAAAATAGCTTAGGCGGTTTGATCATATCTTTATGAGGCTAAAAGATGCACGAGTTAGGAGAGGAAGATTAATTAATGTAGCAGAAGCTAAAAGAAGTAGAGAAAAGTATAAAATTGCTGTTGTTGAATGTGAACATCACATAGAAGAATTCCAGTTTTTCATTCAACAAAAGAAGAATGACTGCAATGAAGAAGAAAAATACAGACATCTACCTGGTCAATATACAAAACATTTTTCTGAAAAGTAGTTTGTTTGGAAGCATGTGGAATCGCAAGCACTTCTACTCTTTCACCTCTGCCAAGGTCCTTGAAGTAGTCTCTGTATCTTGAAAAATTTGCTGTAGCAGACATCAATACCACCCTATTATAATTTTTCAAGAATATTAGTTACGTAGGCAAAGCCAATAGTATTATATAAGCCATAAAAATGGACCATATACAAGCACTGAGATCGACCAAAACTTCTAAGGGAAAATTGCGTGAAATTGGTTACCAACCTCATGTCACGATTTTTCAACATGAATTGTTTTATAAAAGCAAGAACAAGATCAGACTCAACAGATCTTTCATGAACTTCATCAATAATTATAACTTTATACTTGAGTGCTGCCAAACCACTGTCCCGCATTTGATCCAACAGTACTCCAGCAGTTTTGAAAACAATTTTTGACCTGTGAACAAAACGTGATAAATTCTTGCTGTCCCACACATATGTTTGTATTTGTGGTAAAGATAATCAAAAGAAACGAGAATTCCTGTGGAATAGTGAAGATACTTGGAAACCAAAAGTGAAATCTGTGCAATAATTACCACCTAAATGTGGAGGGTACCTGGGTGAGCTCACATTAGAATGTCCAATATGATATCCAACGTCTCCTCCAACTACACAGTTACGAGCCTTTGCAACCATTCTGGCAATTGTTACAACAGCGAATCTTCTAGGTTGTGTGCATAAAATAGGATGAATATTTTCTTCAAGGAGAAACTGTGGGACTTGTGAGCTTTTTCCTTGGAAATGAAGGAACAAGTAAATAACATTGAGTACCGAAAATAAATGAAAGCTGAAGAGCCCTTTACATCTGTTCATAATTACATTTGTGACTATTACATCAACATCAGTCATTTCACCTAAATATTTATTACTGTCAATAGAAAACATCATGATTTTATTGTTGACAATGACTGGTAGGATACGTTCTTACATAAATGTTTGTCAAAACCTTGTCACACAGTCAAATCAGATCTCTGTATGCCTGAACTACTTTACATGTATGTACTATTGTACTTCAGGTGGTTAACAAGAAAATTCCATGGCCTACAATGATCCTCTGGTTAAAAACAACAAACTGTTCAGTGCACTTCTTGACAAAGAGTCAAAGGCATAAAGATTTTCGCATCATTGATGCAATTAGAAATTTTTTTGAGATTTTTAAATCAATCGCATACAACTGCTATCACCTAAAATACATAACAAATTTGTATTGTTAGATTGAAAAAGAAGCAATCATGGGCGAGCACATTGTTATTGTTCCTAGAACGTAGCAATTGCTAATACAATTAATTACAGAAATTTGTATTAAGGTACTTCATCCAAGATTTAAATTTTTAAACATGTAATATTATTAAATGAATTGTTTCTGGTTTGATTTATCAAATATTTGTATAGTTTGGCAACATTAGACTTATTATAACTCTAGTTATGATACAAAATCAATCGTTAAGTTATGCTTGTTTGCAACTTCCAACTCTATAGTGAATGATAGAAGTTGTTTGTCTGTAAAATCAATTGTTGATTCTGTGATAATTTAAATATATTAAGCTTGAGAGGTCCTCCTTTTTATTTACGTCTTCAGATTTATAGCATATTATTGAACTTATCATCTCAAACAGTTTCTATTTTCTTTGGCGGTAAAAGGTTAATTCGTGATATTGTGAAGTTTGAACCAATCGACCACTCTTGTAAGGTTGCCTCGCACGCATCCTTTAGAAAGAAACACTAAACACCATACACGGAAAACACCTTACCACCCATCGTGGTTGCACAAGCATCGTTACAAGGTTAAACCCTACTCATTGTCCAACGCATTAAAAATAAGCATTAAAACGTAGACAAGCATCGAAGCAAGCAAACAACACTAACGAAAACCAGTTCGGAAAAATACGATAGCACAAACAGCTCAAAGAAGAAAAAGAATCAAAGCAGAAATACCACATCCGGTGTCTCCGATAATAAGAGTGACACGATTCTCCTTTATCTTCTCCACGATCCTCTCCCTGAGCGCCATTACAGGAAGCGGTGGCGGGGACGGAGGGACCGAGTCCGCAGAGGTGGACGAGGAGGCGTAGCCGTCTTGAACCGCCTCCGAACTCACTGTCTCCACCATTGCGGCGGCGGCGGACGGGGGGCGTGAGCGTCGTCCGAAGGCGGTAAAGGTCCTAAAGGAAGGTTTCCGAAAGTGCGGAGAAGACGACGCGGACGACAGGGTTACGTCACTAGCACTTATATAGTTGCTTTTGGAGTGGTTCAGTCGTACGGACTTTTCGTATTCTCCTGCGTGCTCGCGAATTAAATCAATTAACGCTCAAACAGTCAACAATCAATAAAGATTCCTGGATTTTTTTTAAAAAAATAAAGATTCCCGGTATTTGCACTGGAATAAGAAGGAAACGGGGAGTATTTTTCAATAATTATGTTTTTTTATACCTATTCTTAACATTTGAAGTAGATTAAAATAATTTTTAAAGTAAAACAAGCAAACATACGTATTCTTGTGAGTAGTTATTCTTGAAAACTGGTATATCTATTTTTATGCAGTTTAGTTTTCAAATACATTTTTTTTTTTTATCTTCTTTTACGGAAAAAAATTTTACTCATCTACTTAAAACTTATCAGCACAAATCAATGAACCCTTTCTCCTCTAACAAATCTATAAATTCTTCTCCCCCAACTGAAAATTACTCAATATATACCGATAAGATTTAATGTATTTAATTTCAATATATACCATTGAGTTAAGGGTTTGAGTTAAAATAAACCATTTTTATTTATATAAAAATGAAGGTATGTTTAATCATTTTTAAAATTAAATTTTTCTTTAATCTTTCGTTACCTTCTGCAAAATTAAAAATACTACCAACTAGAAATGTCAGTTTGATCGTATTTAAGGGAAGATTTGTGTTTTTCAAAAATACGATGATAGAAAATGATGAAATATAATAAGTTAATTTTTTTACTACTTTCTATTATTTCCTATATTCTTGAAAATCATAAATCTTCCCTAAATGTGTTAATCAATTGCATGATATGATTTTTAAACATATTTATCTAGAATCGGTTCAAATTGAATCCATCAATATGATTCAATTAAAACACACACACCAGCATGATTTTAATTGTTTAAAATCAATATATCATTTACCAAAGATGTTTGTTGTAGTAATTTTAGTACACTGAATTATAAAATTGCTATATTAAAATTGTAAAATTTTAATTTTATAATAAAATTAATGTATTAAACCATCAAAATCTAAAAAATTGTAATAAATTTTGTATATTAATTTTATGATTTAATGTGCTTTAAAATATGATTTAATATAATAACAAGTTTTGCTACCTTTCAATTGAGGTTAAATATTCACAAGAATTAAAAGTTGATAAATTGAAACTTTAGAGAAAAATTGTATAAAGTAATTTTAAAGAAGAGTTTAGTTGAATTTCATATTGTATCTGTGTGTTATAATAACAATCGTAATAAAATATTTTTGATTTTATACATTTTGTATGTATTTATTTATAAAAAATATACTTTCAACATCATTCAATAATCTTTGTAATTTATTTTTTCGACTTATTGAGATTTTTGTTTGACTTTTTCGATTTAGTTTCATTTGTTAATAGAGTTTTAGATTTAACAACTATGAAAAATTAAAGTTAAAGATAATTTCATAAATGATGTTAAAATTGTATAATAAGTTATGAAATAAGAATTTATATATAAAAGTTTGTACTATATAAAAATTTATACATATTAAATTATCATTGTAAACTCTTTTATTATTCTCCTATTTTTGCTTTAACCTTTTTGTGATTTTACAATTGTGTCATTTTTACTATTAATTATGGTATTTACTTTTAAAAAAATCGTTTTAAAAAAATTAAATTTAAATTAAATAGACACAATATATGAAAAGAACTGACGTAGTAGGAATTATTTTTGTAAAAACTTTAGATTACATGTTCCATTCTTTATTAAAAAAATTATTCAAAGTAGATTTTTTTAACTTAAAAAAATAATTTTTACAATTATATTTATCAAATAAGAAAATGATGATTGATTTTTAGGTCACTTGACAAGACCACAATGATTTATATTTGTATTTATTTTAATGACTAAATAAAGTGTGTAAAATAATAAAATTATTTTTTTAATATTAATGTAATTATATATTATAATAAAATAATATGAAAGAATAATATTAAAAAATTCTTATATTATTATGATTATAAAAGTAATTTTTAATTACGATAAAACCTCATCCACTTGCATTGAATGAAATCTCCACCGCCGACTTTTCAATACTCGCATGAAATGTCCATTTTTGTTTACTTCCATACTCGTATGGAATGTCCGCCGCCGACTTTTCAATGCTCACGAGAAGCGCTGCAACTTTCGTGTGGTCCACTTGCATTGATGGAGAAATCAAGTGACATCCAACCATGTCCGCATTATCGGTTCATGTTTATCACAATATAATTATATTTTTTATTATATATTATTATATTTTATAATATTATTTATTAAATAAATTATTTATTTATTTATTTATTTATTAGATGTAATAATTTTTTTAAAAAATACTATTATCACAATTCTCACAAAAATATCATCTAATATAATAAATATTATTTATTATTATATTATATATTTTATTTATTATTTTTCACAATTTTCTAAAAAACATTATCATCACATTGTTCTAATAAATACTATACATTGACATCCTCTTAGTGAGGTAGGTTGAATTTTATGATTTTTGAAAAAATATACAATTTACGATGATAGTAAAAAATGTGATTACATGGTAAAAAATGTAAAAATTATTTGATAAATTATATTGTAGAACTCTATAGTATATAATAAAAAATGTGGTTATATAGTAATAAACATCATAAATAAATGATGTCATTATCCTTTTACTTATTTTATTTATTATTTATTATAATTTTTTTAAAAAATTATCATTACTTTTTTATCGTAAATTATGTAATTTAAAAAAAAACGTAAAACTTAACCTAACTCACCAAAAAAACGCTCACCCAAACACAACAAATGCCTACTTTACAGGTCTATTTTTAAAGAAATTATATAATTTTTATTGTAAATATTTTAAATAATAAAAAATATGTAACCAAATAAATCATTATTTAATTCGAATATTTATTAAAAAAAACTCTATAATATATAACTCACGATATGGAATTTGTACATTATAAATTGGTTTTTAAAGCCGATATAAGATATTATCTTATGTTCCATCTATACTACTAAACTTTATCATGTATTAATCTACTGGCATTAGTGTATGATCCACGTAAGTGTATAAAATATACTACATTTTTTTTAGTAAATTACGTATATACCATCCTCTGGTTTAAAATTAATTAAAATTTTATAAAATCACAATTCAGACTTATATGTATCGGTTTGTTACTTATTTGGACGGTCCATCAAATTGAATTATTTTTTATTTCAACGTGCATAATTAATGTCTTCATCGTATTTATAACATTTTTAGTATTTATACGTCTTAGAAATTTTTAAAAATTAATTTAAATAAAATTTATAAATATTTTATATTTTAATATTTGAAACATAATTTTATTTTAAATTCGATAATAATATATTAATAATAATTATAGTAAAAAAATACATTAAAAAATTTAAATTTTTTCGTGACAATGACAAAAAATATATACACTTATAGTAATAAAAAAATTTAAAATTTTTTCATATTTTCTAGGATACAAAAATACATAAAAATCTATTTTTTTAAATTTTTTTCCAATATTTCCAAATATACAAACCCCTTCTTTATTACAGTTTTTTGAAATTAATATGTGATTTTGCATATCCACGAGTTACGTAACTACTATTTTGCAGTGATCTTCTTTTGAGGATGTCATCGTATATTAAAATTAAATTTATTATATTATTTTAGATAATCACAATAAAATTTACTGCATCTAAAAATTGTGCAATTAAATAAAAAAGCCTAGCCGTGAAAACCAAGCAAAAAAAAATCGTATTATTTCCGGCGGAGGCGAAGATGAATTCTTTCGGATTTCGGATCCAACGAATGAAGTCCGACCCGCTTAGAAAACAGCTCAGTCATCAGCATCACGCCCGCCTCCCACCCACCCATTCTCTTATTGTGCGAGAGCGGGAAAGATCGGGTGCGGCGATGAATCCTTCGGCGTTCCAACCGCAGCCGCAGCCGGCGTATCACCAGCCCACCTCCATCGAGGACGTTCGAACCCTATGGATCGGGAACCTGCAGTACTGGGTTGACGAATCTTATCTCAGCGGCTGCTTCGCGCACACCGGGGAGGTACTCTTTCTCGCAGCGAAAGCTTCATCCGTACTTTTTTTAGGGTTTATCCGATGAAGGGAGAATATGAGTTGCGCTTATTTTGATAAGGATGCGTGATGTGAAAGTATTAAAAATGGTTAATTTCTGCTCATTTTCAACTATTGATTTTCAAGTCTAAAAATCTTAATAAATAGACCTTGCATTAAGCTCAAATTTTAATCCATACTAGATTATACTATGGATTAATTACCTGCATAATTATTTTTTACCATTGAATGTAAAATATGTAGGCACTTATGGGAAAAATTCCTATAGGCGGCTACAGAAACATTTTTTCCAAGTGATAAAGCGTTTTGGAGGGGAAAAATATAAACTATTACAAGGTGATTCTAGACATTGATTGCCATGGAATACACTTTTCCTGATAGGCTAATATTGGTGTTTTGGTCTGATATCTATGTTCGACTGGCTATTATGCAAGGCATTGTCGTTCATCATTTTGCCGAGACATGCTGGAATCATTGTTAACCTTGATGAAATATGTTTTAAAATATTTAGTTCGTTAATATTAGTTTTGCACATCCTTTGCATGAAATGTTTTACATCTCTTTATAATCTCCATATTGAAATTGTCAAAATTATTCACATCTCAAAAATCTCTATAAAAGAAGAAAGAGAGCAAGTGGCATCTGTACAAGTGTCATTTGATTTCCATCTTTCAATTAGGATCTTCTGATAATCCCAAAATAATTATTATTGCATTGTTCAACATGGGAAAAGAATAAGTTTTAAATATGTTCAACGTTTCTTCGATGTCATCATGTCACATGCATGTTATTTTCAAATTCCAAAGTAGTCAAGGTGAAATGCAATGTCAAGGCAGCACCCCTTAAAATGCTTGTAGTGAGGGGAGATGATAACTTGATTAGAGAAATTCAGCAATTTATCAAGCATATCTGGGAAATGGAAGTCATGTTTTAATCTTCCATTAGCTTTCTTCCTGTAAAATCTGTTCAATATGTGTCTGCTCCATTCCTTACATTTCCAAAGATATATTAATTTATTCTTTATTGGAAAAATGCAATCTACTTTATTTGTAAAATACTCTACTTTGGGTCTGAGCCATGAAGGGACTTGAGTTTGTTCCTTAGCCATCAGAAACTGCTTAATTTTTTAATCAATTTGAGTACTGATCTAGAAATTTTAATTCATTTTATCAAGAGAGTCATATTTTGCACTGTAACATCTTCAATATTTTTAATCTTCATGTGGCTCATGGAATTTTGATAAAGTTATGCACCTTATGGTCGTGCTCTATCTAGGCTGTTGCTTATTTTTACATGTAAACTTTCTTTTGTCTGGGAAAACTGAATACGTGGCAGTAAATCACACTTGTATATTTAAGCTTCTAAATATTTTTCTTTTTGGACAATAGGTTGTTTCAATAAAGATCATACGCAACAAAATAACTGGTCTCCCTGAAGGTTATGGATTTGTGGAGTTTGTTTCCCATGCAGCAGCAGAGAGAATTCTGCAAACATACAATGGCACACCAATGCCAGGGACTGAACAGATGTTTAGGCTGAACTGGGCCTCATTTGGTCTTGGAGAAAGACGGCTTGATGCTGGTCCTGAACATTCGATCTTTGTTGGTGATTTAGCCCCTGATGTGACGGACTACTTATTGCAGGAAACTTTTCGTGTTCAATATCAATCTGTTAGAGGTGCCAAGGTTGTAACTGATCCTAGTACTGGGCTCTCAAAAGGTTATGGATTTGTTAAATTTTCTGATGAGAGTGAAAAAAACCGTGCTATGAGTGAAATGAATGGAGTATATTGCTCAAGCAGGCCCATGCGTATTAATGCCGCTACACCAAAAAAGGCTCCTGGACCTCAGCAACTATACCCAGCTTCCAAAGGTTCTTTCTTTCTTTAAATGACACTTTTTGTGAATAACAAGAATATTGCAATATTTTTTATTTGACTAGAACTCGAAAAATGTCATGTCATTATTGTCGCTGACAAGCTGTTGCATCAGTCACCAAATTTCCACAAATATACTTGCATCTGCTGGCATATATTTTATAATATATAAAATATATATTTATTTAGATATATATATATTGCCACAAGAACTGATATATTTATATTTAGATATTTATAAGTTTTCCTAGGGATGCTAAAATACATTGAACTAATTCTTGTCAAAGATCTATTTTGAGCATTTATGTACTTTTTCTAATTCATTCACAAATAAAAATATGGGAATGGGAAATTCCTGTTGGTTCATTTTATTTCTTGGGTCATTTGAAAGGAAACCTAACAATATACCTTGAGAACGGAATGTATGCTGTATGCTGCATGCAAATTACGTAGCCATACTGATACTCAGAATTATAGATCAATTATTACATTTCACGAGAAAATTGTTGTATTGCTATGAGATTCTTAAGCATTGGTCTGATCTCCACTCATATTTCCCTTGTTCTATGGTTGCTCATGGAGAGACACCTTATAGAATAAAGAAGAGGACAACAGAGAGAGTGAGAGGAGAAAAGAAGATGATTGCTCATAGGAACTACCTTTTTTAGATGATACATTTTTTTGATAAGATAATATGTGATTCATAGATCTAAATTCAACATGAATTATTGAAACCATTATTTTATAGGTTGTAGTATTTAGAATAAAAGTTGGTTTTTCTTTCCCTCATTTTTTTTTGCAAAGGTTTGTTTCCCTCTTTTTATTTAGAAAGTTTTTGTTAATTAATAGATTTGGTGTATCTTGGGAAGATCTAATGTATTTGTTTAATTAGAATAGAATTAACTATTAACAACAACCTTTTTGTTGAAGTCATCATCCAAAATAAACAATAGATGTCATTCTTTTTTAAATCATTTTCTATATCAGAAATCGTATGTTTGACACTTTCCTCCCATTACCATGAAGAAGGTAAGAGTGGCGTGAAAGTTGGTGTGTTGGAGCCTTGGGAGGGTTCATGCACAAAAAAGTGAATTTTGTTGCCCCGCAAAAAGTGAACACTCCCAAATGTCACTATTTTTGTTTGGAGAATTTGGTTTCCGTAGTGGTGAATGATCATAATTTTTAAGGTGCCAAGTTGTCCAAGTGGTAACTTTGGCATCTATTTAAATATTAATTTTTTTAATTGCTTAAGTATATGTTATATATATAAATATATTAGTCCTCTATGTGTTTAGTTCTATTATTTCCTAATACATAAATAATCCTAAAACCACATAAAATAAGAAGCGTAATAATACTATTTTATACATTTCAGTAATATATATGACTATATATTTCAACAATTTTTATATTTCAGTAGCATTCCATTAAAAATTTATACTTAAGTTTTTCTTGCAAGAAGAAACATTTAAAAACCTTAGAAATATACATGTGATTAAACAGATACGACAAAAGATCTGTTCAGTTAAGACAAGGTATGAGTTGCCAAGGCATGATCAATGTTAATGGCGTGGGTGAATGATGCTGTGAGTTGGAGGTAAACGTACACTAGGATATCTTTGAGGCATTGATTTCCTAGGCTACAATGGTTATTATATAACTTAAATGTGTGATTAATTGAATAATGGTTTTATCCCAAAGTTTGATTTGAAGAAGGTTTATCCTTTGTGTTTGTGGTTTTAAACCTTTTTATGAAAACGCTGTTGAAATAAAGTTGATGTAACCCTTGTCTATTAACCTCCATTATATGATTATGATTATCTGGTATTTCATTTCAGCTGTTGTTCCAGCATCAACCAATGTTTTACTGCAGTTGCAGCCTGTTTTGCCAGACAATGATGTCACGAATACAACAGTGAGTCTATGCATAAGTTTTCTCTTATTTGACATTTTTCCCTGCTAAACTTCATTATTAAAACAATCTGTGCAGATATTTGTTGGTGGACTAGATCCAAACGTCACAGAGGATGAATTGAAGCACATCTTTGGACAATTTGGTGATCTTATGTATGTACACATACCACATGGAAAAGGATGCGGTTTTGTGCAGTTTGCAACTAGGTGTGGTTTGTTGTATTTCTGAATCACATTTTTTATCTAATTTAGTGTGCATAAATAATTATATTAGTTATATCATTCACTGAATTTAATTCTTATATCATTTTATCATTGCAAAGTTTTCTTTGGCACTACATGCTTTTCTTCTTTTCAATCTTAATTCGGGAATAAAGGCATTTAGAGCATTCATATGTTTTTATCCTGAAGGTTAACGATTTTATTCTATTCTAAAATCACTCCCATGCAACTTGATCATAAGAAACTGATTTTACATTATATCAAAATTCATTGATTTTCTTGTAAATTCCCATGGAATTGTCTATGCAACTTATGGTTATCTCGTTGTTTCCATTCTTTATGTTGTTTTTCAGGCCCTCTGCAGAGGAAGCAATACAACGGGTACATGGAACAATGATAGGTCAACAAATGGTCTGCCTCTCATGGGGTAGAAGTGCTGCCAGCAAGCAGGTTAGAATGTGAAGTATGTGCTAATTTTCATGATGAAAGGCAGGCTTTGCGGGAAAGGTTTTTTATTCATAATCGAAATGATTTGCATTCCATTTGATTTTTTGTTACCGAAAAAAATTACATGATAAAAGGATTGATATATAGAAAATTGTGCTAAAAATTTACCACGAGGAAAGATGAAAGGTTATTGCAGAACTGAGAAAGATTGTTGCCAAGGCATGTGAAATCTAGGGCTATCTTGATTTTGAGGTTGTATATTTTGTACGTGTAATTACATATCACAATTGAAATTGGTTGCCGTACATCATATTTTACTTTTTTACAAGTTTGAATTTGCTTCTTAAGCAATTAAGAAATTTCGTCTTTGCAGGACCAGACTGGTGTCTGGGGTCAACAAGCGGATCCTAGCATATGGAGTGGTTACTTTGGCTATGGGCAAGGTTATGATCCCTACACATGTGGTGTTCAGGATCCTTCAGCATATGCTTATGGTGCATATTCTGCATATGGGCAATATCCTCAGGCAAGGATCATACCATTGTTGTTTGGATTACATTGTTTTGTTTTATACATGGTTTGTTTGGTTGCTTAATCATTTCATCGTATATTTTCATTATGTTAAATTGGTATCTATATTTTTCCATTAGAATCTCTTTTTGCTTCATATAGTAATGCACTAATACTATGAGTCAATGATCATGAAAGAACCATTTCCTAGGGACGTATACTTAATTTCATGTCTAGCTCTTATTGCACCTGTCTTTCATTAGCTTTGCGTTGCTACTTTATGATTCTCTACTTTGCTTCCAAGGCCAGGGCTGCAAAATTTCAATTTTTTTTAAGCCATGTGGGTGTTGGCTAATAACCAATGACCAAGAATCCAAACAGACCCAACCTATAGATGTTCGTACCAATTTTGGAGTAGAGACAGATACTCATATCCATGTGGTAGTTGATAGAAATTGCCTTTTTGCAGATTTACCTACACTTCTATTGGAATTCCTATATTTTTCTGATTAATTATGTAAATTAAAACTCGTTTATTAGCATGTATACATCCATGCCCTGGTGTTAATATGTACGGTAGTTACACCTGAATCATGTATTTCATCTTGACACCTCATCTTTTCCTTCTCATTGTATTGTTTGTTTGCTTTGAAAAAATCCTCAAGACTAATGTAAAATTGCTTGAATGTATCACATATTAGTTTTATGAGTTGTATCAAATTTTTTTAGTGTAAACCATTGTAATGTTTTGGGCACGCGATGCACAACTAATAATGCCCTCCCTGTCGTTGGTTATTTTTGACTCTTATCATTTTCTTAGGTTGAGAGCACCGCTGAGATGCCAGCAACCACTGCATCAGTTGCAGTTCCGGAGCAGGAGCCTTATGATCCCTTGGTCATACCTGATGCCAACAAGTTAGTGTATTCATCATTTGGCATGGCGTTTTATCTTTGGCGAGCACTTTGGTGTTGATGAATTCCTATCATGTGCCTTCTCCCAGGTTAAATGCCAATTACCTTGCTGTTAACGAAGGGTCCATGACGGGGAGGCCTTTGTGGCTGAGGACTTCAGCCACGATCGTTTAAATACCTTGATCTTTCTTGTTGATTTCCGGATGCGTCATTTTGACTTGTGATCTCTTATAAATGCTGATTTTGTATTCTCGTAAGCAGTAGGCCGAACCTTAACGTGATCATTCTCCAATTTTCCCTTGGATTCTAGTACGCTTTTGCATCTAATCATTTCTTGATGTTTTGACATAATAAATCTCATGTTAACAGCTAGATACGATGATTAGTTTTTTATTATATTGTGAATGAGGTGTTCACAAATTTAAATCCAGATAAAAACATTACTTTTATATTGTTAATGTGTATATCTCTTAATCAAAGATATTCATGATGAGATCGCACATCATAAAAATAAAAAATAAGTATCAAGTTCGTTTCTGGTCATATCAGTTGTTTCTTCAAAAAGAATAAAATATGCACTCTTTATAAATAATGTGAATTTTTACAGTATTTATTGTATAATAGAGAATTTTTTAAATAGTCCGTGAGGTTCTGTCTTCTCGCTGGACTCCCCTGTAATCTTTCATTTCCCTCTTCTTCCATGGCACATGGAAAATTTATAGTAAATTGTAAAATAAAATTTATGTAATAATAATTATATGTAAAAATTATATAAATTTAAATTTAAATTAAAAAATTATTACCAAACAGATCTTTTCAATTTATACTTCAGAAATCAGAATCAATTCTAACTAGTTAAGTTAATTATAACTCCTGAAATAAATGACTTGTGAAAATATATTAGATTCAGGCAACACCCTTCCTTGCTTCCACCTTTCAGATTTTCATCACGCCATCACTACTTTCCAGATCCCATTTCTTATTTCCCCACCTTCAAAAGAATTTTATGATTTCTTGGAATCCATGAACACAAATTTTTCAAGAAAAATTCACTATTCTCCTTAGTTTACATTTCTAAATTTCGCGTTTCTTATGAATTTCTGATGTTTCTTCGATGTTAAAAAAAACCTGAAGATGAAAAGGTAGAAAAAAATATCAAATATCTAAAAAATGAAGAAACCGAAAACATGTTAACCTGATAAAAAGAAATTTTCTTCCGTGTTGCGGATAAGCACAGGACTTGAAATCCTTGGAAACAAAGATCAACGTCACGTTAGCAAGACAAAATGGTGACGGATTAATTTTTCTAATGGGCCGACAAGACAAGGACCATTTTTTTATTAGTAGGTCTTTAAGTAATATTTATTTAAACATTTTTAGCTATGTGTCACATCTTTTACTAGTAATCAACTATATTTAACATTTCACGTAAAAAAAAATATATAAGAAATAATTAAATATTTATATATAATTTTTAAAAAAAATATAAATCCTATTCTATCTAATTTCACTACTTAAACAAATACTATATCAAGGGATTGTTTGTATGATGTGGTGAGATGAATTTCACAATTTTTACAAAATTATATAATATACGATAGAAAAATGATAATAATACTTTTTTAAGGAATTATGATAAATAATAAATAATATTTATTATACTAATATAATGATAATTTTTTTGAAAATTATGATGATAATTTTTTTAATGAATAATAAATAATATTAAAATTATTTAATAAATAATATTATAAAAGATTATAATAAAAAATAAAAATACATAAGATATAACGCAGCCTAACCTCTCGTCGGTTGAACAACCGAATGATTTTTTTTCGAGTGTCATCAGACGGCTGACGAGGACGTCAATTACGGCCGTAATGTCGGCTGTGGCCCATGGCCGACACCGACGACGAAAATTACGGCGAACGTTTTTCATTTTTGTTAATAGAGAGGGCTTGTTTGTTCAATTCCTTCAACGTTCACTTGTCCTTTTTTATTATTCTTAGGTCTCGTTTATTTTTTAAAATTTTAATTTTATATAAATTTTTATATATAAATTTTTATTTTATAATTTATTATATAATTTTATTATCAAAATTATTTTTAATTTTAACTTAAAACTAAAATTAGAACTAAAATTGGATAAATAAACGAGACCTTGAAATAGGTAAAAATACTTCTCAAAATAATTTTAAGTAAATAATTTTTAAAATTAAAATATTAAAAAAAATATTAAAAAAATAAAAATATCTTCTTTAAAATAAAAATATTCTAATAATTAAAATAAATGATAAATGAACGAGAACCTTAAATCACCACCTACTCCTCCACGCTTCTTTCTGCAACTTCCTACGACATTCTTGCATTTCTGGAGAGAGATCGATCGATCGAGAGAGAGATAGAGGTGTGGGTGCTCGCAATGGACGAGGCGAGAGGAGGGCGAGGGGCGCCACACGGAGTCCTGCTGGCGGTGGTGGTAGGAATGGTGGTGGCCGGACCGTTCATCCTCGGCGACCAGGGCCAGGCCATAAAGGAGGCGATACCCGAGCTGCTCGGCCCCGCCGGTCTCCTGCTGCTCCCCATCATCCTCATCCTGCTTATCCGCTTCCTCTCCTCCGGTCGCGGCAACGTCCCGTCCAACATCTTCGCTGGATCTCCCGATTCCATCCACCGTGTCGGAGGGTCCCCCGTCGGCCTCGCTCTCGTGCTCCTTCTACTCCTCGTCCTCCTCTACTACCGTGTCTCCCTCTTCGGCGACAACGACGACGACTCCGGCGATTAGGGAGGAGGGGGCTTGCGATTCCCATCTTGCCCCTCAGCAGCTTCCGTCCCCGTGGCTTGGAACGAGGGTAGAATTGGAAAATGTGTTTTGTAATGCTGGCAGTGCTGCCATGTGCTGTGATGGAACGAAACTCGTACACCAAATGAAACGAAGTTTTTTTGTTTTACGAACTATCTAAATGAATTATTTACTTATCACTTTTTCTTCTTCTTTTCATTTTTAAAAATATTATTATTTTTACGGTAAGATTTATATTTTTTAATTTACTTTTTTTATTATCAAAATTACTTATTTTTCTTCTCTCATTTTAAAATCATTTATTTAAAAATCAATTTTTTCTAATGTTCTTCTTAATTTTATATCAGATATTTATAAATAAGTTTTTCATTTTTTATTAAATGATTTTTCATTTCTTAACCTTTCAATTACAAAGCTCTTTGATTTTTTTATTTATACTTACATATTCTCACTACTAAATGTACCCTAATTCTTCATTTCTACGCAACTTCCAATCTCAGCATTCTCTACTTCATATGTTCTCTTTACTCTTAAGATACATTTAAGAAAAGTTTTATAAACTTATACTATATTAATTATTATGTAATTTAACTCTATTTGTTTCATTACTTCTAACTTCAACTTCATCCATTGATTAGAATCAAAAACAATGTTTTGGAAATACTTATTTAATATATTTTTTTAAAGCAAATTATTTAATAAACAATTTGAAAATAACTTATTGAATAAACTATAAAAAAATTGTTAGGTACTTACTGAATAAGCACTTATTTTAAAATGTAGCTTATAGAATAAGAATTAAAATGGATTATTACGCAATTATTAGCTTTTCACTATAATTGCTTATTTTGATATGTTTGGAAATACTAATCGAAAAATGTATTTTCAAATGCTTGTTTTTTACAATAAACACATATTTCATTCGTATTTGAAAATATTTATTCAAACATAACTTATTTTAATTAGCTTAAAAATTTACTTCATCCAAACTACAATGATCTTTCCACAACAATCCTTCCGAGACAATATTTTGGGTAAATCAAGATAAATGGGCTTCAACAAAGAAGATCGAAGAGAATTTTGATAAGACAAAAATCATAAGAAATGAAGATGAAAGATAATAATATGACATAGGAAAGGGTATTATGCAAAGTTTACAATGTTTACTTCTTTTTTTAAGTCTTTTTTAGAGGTAATGGTTACTTAAGGTTTGTTCAAGAATAATTTTTTTTTAACTTCTAAAATCACTCGTAATATTATTATTATTACACAAATTATAAATTTTTATTATCTAAATTACTATCCAGTTTCAATTTTATTGACCAAACCAACTCTAATTTCAACTCTTTTTAACTTTTGAAGTTAAAAAAAAATTACTCATAAACATACCCTTGATAAAACATGATAACAATTCTCTCAACGGGAACTTCAAAACATGCAACCAATCTATCCAACAAACCCAACCCCAAATTAACCAAGACGGTGTAATCACTTTTTTGCATTATGATTCTGAAAAAACTAAGAAAATGCATAGATTCATTAGTGTCAATGATTTACTTATTAAATTTGATAGCAATTCAATATATCTTTCAAGTATATTGTCAACATTATAAAACATGTTTCTAAGAATAATATCAAGCAAGACATCGTCGATAAGTTCAACGTTTCAAAACAATATTCGAGGTTAGATTATTACTAATTTTGTAGATGCAATCTAGATTTTTTTAAAAAGACTAATTGGTTTAAAAAGATCCCAACATCATATGAAAGTTGAGATGATCAAATAAAGATTTGAAATTAATTGATTTATTGTAAAACTTAATGATGTATTCAAAAATTGAAGAGGTCCCATACTGCTAGCCCGTATAATAAGATTAAGATATTAATTGTGGTTGTTATGGTAAAATATTTATTTAACTTAGTTTCCTAATAGGAAAACTGTTAACAATAATATCCTACCAAAAGTCAATATTTTGGCAAAAATTTCCAAGTTCAATTATTTCGAACCTATATTTCAATCATTTACATATTTTGGCATATTTCAAAGATATTTCTCTTTTATGAAGTTCACAGTGGTCAAGAACACCTTAAATCCTACATGTTTGACATCAAATAGGATAAGATGTAAAAGAAAAATGCTAGTAAAAGTGTTTTAGCTACGGAAACACCAACTGGAAGATAAGTATTACGCATACCTTAAAAGCTGCCGGTTCTATTATGTTTCAGCATCAGAATCGTACGTCAAGTGATCAAGTCTCTTTCTTACTGACTGAAGTACATCCACTGCAAGATTCTTTCCAACGGCATTTTCATCAGTGGAGGTCCTCACTTGAGGCAAGCTCATGGTATGGATGGATGGTGTCGTTACTTTTCTGTTGAATTCTTTCATCACTGATCTAGCTGTTTCCTTTGCAGCCACGCCGGCTACTGCACACGCAAATTTCTTACCAATTCCAAGTTTTTCAGAAACTTCACCATAGACCTTACCCCTGTTCCCAGGGCGGGTTGGTGAAAAGGATGGATCCGCTTTTCTCATGGTGAATACTGCTCGGTTCACAGTTGATCTGGCCTTTGCTGCTTCATACTTTTGCATGTCATAGATGAGCTCTTTTTGTAGCTGCTTTTCAGCAATTAATATGTCCTCTATCTCATTCTTGTAGTCCTTAAGTAGGACACAAAGGCACTCCATCAGACAACCAGTTAGTGGACTGTTCTTATTTTCCAATAGCCGCTTGAGCTCAATGAAAATTGGGACAGCATGCTGAATGAGGTTCTTCTTAGATACTTCAGTAACTGCCCTTCCCCTTGCAGCCAAAAGAGCTCCACAGTCCCCATCTTCCTCTTCCATATCCGCTGCTTGTGTTCCACGGGCAGATTGGATCCGCATTTCCTTGCATGATAGGATTTCTAAAGAATCCTGCAAGCAGTGGAGATGGACAATTGTTAAATCACATATTGATAAATTTAATTTAGATTATCAGTTTGCTGCCCAAAGGATCGATACACGTGCTGATTGTAATCAAGGAAAAAAATACTGTTCTGCTCAAACTCAATGCATGAATGGAAACACATCATTAAGACCTGTGTTGACAAGTCAATGCAGAAAAAAGAAAAATTAGGACAAAATAAACCTCAACGAACGTCTTTTTTGCAGCTAAACAAGCACTGCAAAATGTTGGAACCACACTATTGGATATCTTGTAGCAATTGAGACCATGCAAAAATCATGTAAATACAGTATTGAACGTTAAAACTTGTGGAAGTTGGTCTTTCAAAAAAAAAGAAGATAAGTTGGAGAATGATTATCTAGCACGTATTTATTATCATAACAAGAAATAAAAGCTCCTCCATAAAGAAATGAAGGTTGGTTCTCATATTTACTGTAGAGATTAAAAATGTGGCGGTTAACTCAGATCTTCTACCATTATAAGTTATACTAGAATGACTAACACAACAACAACAATGTGAAACTGTCTATTATTCAAAAAACAACATATAACCCTAATATTCTAACACTTCTCCTCATGTTATAACATCTAAGATATTCATCTTGTAGCAAACTTAAATATAACGATAAATAATAAACATGAATAATTATGGTAGATACAAATAGATAACATTGTAGCAGTAATAACAATTGTAAGGTAACAACAATATACAAGCATGAACAATTGACTAATTTCTTTGATCTTACAGTAGGTAGGTACAAGCATGAACAATCAAACAATTTACTCAATTTTTAACACTTATCTCAGTCAAAAACATCACTTATGATAGATATTTGACAAACTTAACAGTTAATAATACTCATCACCTACACAACACTCTCTAAGACAATATAAATATCCTTGAACCTGTTAACATTATTGGAACAAGTCAACATTTATGGATACCTGTAAATACTAATATTTAAAATTTATGAATACAAAATCGTGCAAATACTAACATCAACATAACCACAAGTGAACCATTTAATAACTTTGACATAGTCATACTACTCAATATCAAAACTTGTCCAATAAAAGACAAACATTATTATATCAATAGAACAACACTATTCAATATTGAGACTTACATGAGAATACACATACAATTGGATATCAATGGTAGATGCATTGAAAATGTTTATCTTTCTTAACCTTTTCCTCCAACATTTTTTTTGACACTTTCATCCTTTTTTATCCTAAAAGCTCTACTCTCCTGTTTCCCTCTCTTTTTCTTTTAACCACATGCTCCTTCACTACCTCTTTCCATTCCCCACACTTTCAATCTTCTTTTCGTCATTTTTCTTGGGCAGATCCTTTTTTTAAAAAAAATCACATGCTCTATAATCCCCTCTTCTTCCACTTCTTCGTCCATTGTTTGCAACCCAATGGGTGCTGACAACAGTGGTGAAAAGGAACATGAGCACTGGACCTTTGTTTGCAATCCGGTGGACTTGACCTTTGTTTGAAATGAGATTTTTAAAAAAAATTCACATGCTCCATAATCCCCCCTTCTTCATCTTTCCCGATTGTTTGCAGCCCAATGGGTGCTAACAATAGTGTTGAAAAGGAGCGTGAGTGCTAGACCTTTGCTTGACATGTACAGAGTAGGACATGTTGAAAATAAACTTGACCAAGGAACCCTTGTTGCAAAGGGGAGGCTCAAGTTGTCTTGCTCAATAAACAGAACGAGAGGAGACCAGATCAAACACCTCTACATTGTAAGTTGGAGAGGATCATGCTTGAATCACTAGAAAACCCTAGATCTGGAGAGGAAGGCAATGCCTATGCTGGTTAGACAGGAGAAAAGGCAAGGCAGAGGCATCTTGTGACAATGGAGAGGGTCAATGGCAATAGTATAAGTGGTAGCAGAGGTCACCAATAGCTACAAGCTATGATTTGGAACTGTCATCACCACTAGTGATAACTAGAATCTTCCTGCTTTGGATTTTTAGAGTCTTCCTGCACATCTAAATTAAATTCAAACAATAATAAGTGTAGAGATCTTTGTATTAATCTATATTTTGCCTTAAATTTTGTTCAAGTGAGATTATCCTTTCATTTCCCTTCACTCATATTTTTTAAGTCGAGTAGATATATATAGGCACTTAAATACTCTCTACTTTCACACCTTTTGGAGCCAAGAATAGGAAGTGGATTGTCCGTTAACTAGGATAAAACCTCTACATAGAGGTTACACAAGCATTACTATCACAAGTAATATAGTACCATTACCTACAACACTATATATAACACTATTACAGCATTGAAAATTCTTCATTATCAAAGATCAGGCTTCAAATTTACCTGCAATACACATTGTGCAGCAACATCATCAAGATCAAGCAAGCCATCAGAAGCAGCAGCTAATATTTCAGCACACAGTTTTGCAGATGTAGCTAAAAGTTGTTCTGGAGCCATTTGTTTCAACAAAGAAACATAAATATGCATTCTTTTTGCACGAGATGCATCATCACTGCCCCTAAGGAATAAAAAAGCCAATACAAGGGGTATTGATCTTACCATAAGCACATGACGTATCATTTGTGTTAGGGAACTATATCAGGGATTACCTAAGCGAAAAAAGATGGGATCCAATTTTGGTGTTTTCATTGTGTCCAGAATGCACTCGGTAATCATTCAGAACGAAAATGGTCTCCACAAAACTGTTGTATGCAAGAAGAGGGGCCTTGACTGCAGATGAATTCCAACATCACAATAACTTTTCATGTAAAATAAAATTTCAGCACATTAAGTTAAAGGCTTTACCTCTTAGAATGTTGCCAAAAAGAAAATCAGCTAAATGCCTGATTTTCTCGGACTCATCAACTAGGGGCAAGAGAAATCGTAGGAATAGCACTCCTCTCCACTTTACATAATCCCTCTACATAAAAGTGTTTCCCAGGTGCATTAGCATCAAAACATGAGTGGTCTACAACATGGACAAAAATCATGCAACAAACTCAAGTTATATCAGGAAAACACTGCAAAAAAAAGAAAACAAACCTGCAATAATCTTGAAAGTAAGACAAATGTTTGCCTTCTTACGATTTCACAGGGATCCCGAAGTAAATTAGCAATTTTAGAAATGTAACTGTAAAATTTCAAGTAAGGATAAACATGACAAAAGATGGATCATAAAAGCAAACATTAATCAAATAAAGCTAAAGAGGCATTTATCACAGTTTCCAGTCCACTTGGTGGTAAATTAAACAGATTTTCTTTAATATTAAAGTATTAATGAATGAGCATTATAGATCCTGCTTCAATCATTTAAATTTTGAAAAGAGTTATGAGCTTCATCTTGGCAACTATATTTAACTAGCTTTCATGATTATGTACCTTACATTAGGAAATTTTCAACCAAGTTAATCACACGCAACTATAGATTGACTGACAAATCATTCAACATAATATGAATAATTTTCTTAATAGTACCTTCAACTCATTATGATACCCTAATATTTAAGTTCCTATCACACCTATGTCATATTGATACCATACTTAATATGACACTTCGAAATCGTACTTCCCCATAGTAGCTATGATTTGAGTCATCGTTGCATATTTTTGTAATCTATATTCATATTTTGTTAGTTATGACTTGCAAATAAAAATCTAATTAGTAGAATAAATCATGAATGCTTTTCACTATTAAGATGCCTGTATGTTGTGCTGTGTACTTGTATAGTTGTATGTATCAACTTATTAGTTAACAACAAACCATAATTAATATTTAGTTTCATTGTTGCTAGTGTTTGCTTATTATCTTTATGAAAAATCTCATAATTGATATATTTGTATCCATGTCGCATATTCTTGTCCTTAAAAGTAATACTCACCTCATATCCATGCCATTAAATTTGAAAATTTAAGATATCTGCACTCAGACTTGATAATCATACCCACATATACATCAAGAATTCGTGTATTTTTAGTTGTTAAGACTCACTAAAAGAGAAAAAGCTTAATATTTCAATGTATGTAGATATTAATATGGATGCATAATTAATAGTATGATGTTAATCTTACTAAAATTATTTTATACACTTTAATGTTATTTGTTAAAGTCCTTAGTTGTATTTATTGTAATTAGGGGTGTTTTATATAAATAGGTCCCTTAGCATTCTTTTAATCCTGTAATCTCTTTCCATTCAATACAACTGAGTTTTGATTCCCTTTCCACATATTTATGCAGTAAAATAAGAATACATATATCTATATGTAAATTATATTTAATTATAACAACCCAAGTCATAACCCCACTATGAAGGGCTGGTCGCATGATCAATGGCTGTGTTGATCTTATCATTTCATTGAATACTATAATTAATAAAATCAAACTTGATACTTAAACTCAGCAGTACCTCTGGGTAAAAGATTTCAAAATATCAAAGATCTCTAAATATGTAAAAGAAAAAGAAAAAAATAAAAAATATGACTAGGCCTGGCAATTGGCCCCTAGGTAGTGCACATGTGGGTGCCTTGATAAAGTATGCTAAGAAAAAATAAAAATTTGTTATAGGTGTAAAATGGTACAGCAATGGAATTAAAAGTTCACCCAAAATAAGAATGACAAAAAATTTGAGATCTTCCTAAAAGGGTAAAATATTAGTCTTTACATACAACTTAACCCAGCAACAATTCAAGTTATAATTTAAATCTTTTCTCACAATTCCTAATCAAGTAGTTTTAGGCCTTCAAAATAATAGTTTTTACGTGAGCTGTTTTTTTATAACAGTATAATACACTAAGAAAAGGAATTGTAGTAACATAAACTTCTTCAGGAACCAAACGTGACAGTTAAAACCTTACCAATCAATTAAAGCAGTGTGTCGAACACAAAAGTCAGCCATTACCAACAAGATATTGTTCCTCAGTGCTGCAGAGTCAGTCTTCTCAAGCTCCTGATCACCATTTGAGGAAAAAGGGACTTTAAGAAACCAAAACTCAGTTCAGAAAGCTACAGTTTGTTATCTATACCTGAACAAACAATGGGATATAACATTTAGCTAATTTTCCATCTACTAGGCAAATCTTCCCCATTGTCACCCAAGATTGAATATACAATGAAGGCACTGTCTCTTTCATGGGAGCAACAAATCCAGCCAGTCTTTTTGATTTTGCTTCAGGACTTCCAGCTGTCATTAGGGTGTGCAATAATGGGATAATACCCTTGACATCTGCAGACGGGCAAATTAAAACCAGTGTCCCAACAGTGAAAACTGCAGTGCAAGCTTGTGATGTTGACTTAGATTCCACGATCACATTCTTCTCTTTATTGGTCTCATTTTGACGTGTTGTAAAACAGCTGGGACCACTGGCATCAGAAAATTTTGATATGTAGCTCTCAAGAATTTTAAGAGCTTTAGCAAGCAACTGATGCACCCATTTGAACACGATAGCCTCACCCGCCTCAGGATTCATGGCCTTCTGCTTGCATAAGGTCCTGAGAGCCTTCACATGAGCATCAACCTATCATCATTTCCAAATAGAGAGCAAAAATAACTGTTAAAAATCAGAAAGTGAAACCAATGACTTTTCTTGCATCTGATGCAATACAAAAAAGTCACTTGAATGAATTTAAGGCATAAAATTATTCAAACCCTTAAAGAATAAGATTATTAACATCTTAATAACATGAAAAAGCAGGCAATGCATTATTTATAGATCTAGTATGTATGCACAATAGCAATCCTAAGATGCAATCCAACACATCTCCTGGTACAAGTTAATTTTTACAGAAAGGATAGAATAATTCCGGTAAATTGAAATGAACATACTTCAGGAAATGCTAATCAAAAAGATAAATAATCAATTCAAGTAAATAGACTTTGATAAATGAATTTTTACTGATATTTTTAACTGCTTGCATGTATAGTAGTTCTCACCTAAAAGAAGCATGGGAAATGGATCTTTTTCCTTTTTTAAAAAATAAAATTACATGTTTGTTCTGGAAGTATCAGATTGGTTGATGTTATTCCACAACACCCTTGATATACCTTTTTTTCAGGTCATTTCTTGACACTCAGTTTAATCAAAATGTTTATAGCAATTAACTCTGCAACAGAACGTAACAAAAACCTTTCACCATAATATTTGTTCACACAAGCCAGAAAATCGGTTCTGCATAGACATGATAATGCTATTGGCATCAATGATAAAAAGAGCAGTATAAACTGTCACCAACTGGTGGTGGGTAATGGGATTGAGGCTAGGTTTTGGTGAGGTTGGCAAAAAGGTGATGATTAGCTAATTATTTCCAATGTAAGATCCCATTGCCTCTTCCACCCCAAAAGGTATAGGTGTTTTTTTTTTCTTTTAATCTATAGATTTGTATTCTAGGTTTGGAGATGAAGCAAGAATGAAGACATTTTCAGTGAAGTCTCTCTTCCACATCATGGTTTTTGGTGGTATACCTTTGAAATCTTGAAGGTTTCTATGATCAAGCTGCATATTAATCAAAGTACAGTTTTTCCTTGACAAATAGGGTATTGAGTACACACAAACAACAAAAGGGGGAATTCTATCTAGCCAGTTGATGTCACTTCTATTTTGTGCACGAGGAGATTGTTTGTCATACGCATCAAATCATTGACATGGAAACTTTCTGGACTATTTGGGGGTTAAAAAATGCCTGGACAGAGCAAAAAGAAAACTCTGGCTTACTATAGTCTATGATGGTTTCCGTGATGATGATGGCCTTTTGGTGGAGATGAAGGTTTCTGTGATGTAGTTCAGAACGAGTATTATTTCAAAACCAAAGTCCTAGATTGTCTTTTGGAGTGGACAAGGTCATTACAGGTAATTGAGACTAATGCATCTCTGCTGACTTGGCACAAGCACCTTTCTCACTTTGAGCTCCTCTTTGAGGTTTTTTATTTATTTTTCTTTGGTCTTGAGTTTTTCTTTTGCTTTTGGACTTCTTTCCCTGAAGTCCTTTTGATTCTTAGGTCCAATGATTTTGTGAGGGCTACCTTATCTCTGATTTTTAATAAATTTCTTTCTGTTGCACCTCAAGAAAAAAACTGTACAAGCATCAATCAATTGCAAAACTGTATCAGATTCCTTCTTGATGAAACACAAATTTAAGAATGGCTACAGCTTACAATGAAAGATTCAGTACATGAGACTAACCCTTTACCCTATACTATAGAAAGAAAATGCATGACAACGTACAAATCAACTTCTTGTAAGAGGACACATGGACATATAAAGACCACAGTTACCTCAATTAAATGCATATTCAAACCATCAACCCGCTTTAGTAAGTTATGGGCCAAATCTGCAGCAGGCTCTGGAGGCAACTCGGTAGAAACATTAGAAATTATTTGCAACAAAGAAACACGGTCTGTGGCCCAAGAAACATAGTCTGATTCTATATCGTTAGCCATTTCACAAATGTCATCTGTGCTTACCTTGTCAAGAAGCTGCCAATGATGGTGGAGGAACTTCCAACTGATTGCTTTTGGTACAAAATTTGACAGCTCTGAAAGAAGCAGCCAAGCACCAGAAGGAGCAGTCCACTTTTCTAATGGCATCGAATTGTGCAACCATTCTGACTCAGAGGCTGTAATGATGTTTTGAAGTGATGAGGCAACAGCAGGATTCAGTTTATTCTTCTTTCCAAGGCTAGTGCAGATCTTTTTGACATACACTGCCATATCTCCATGGCATATCTCTTTCATCAAAGCCAAAAGCTCATCTGGAACACACAATGCAGCACTTCCAATTCTAAATATCCAATCTAAAACCAATTCAAGAAATATGTTTTCACATTCCTCTTGGATGCTAGTTTCATTGTCCATGATCAAAGGTAGGACTGCATGAAGCCATTCAGAGATCAATTTGGCGTCTAGAAACTTTTTGAAAGCCTGATAAAATAAGAATAGGGACAACAATAAAGATACAACTCAGAAAACTTTTTAATATAGTATGGAGTAAAGAGCACCTTGGACAGAGCTGACAGAGCAGCTCTCCGAATGCTGACTAGTGGATCAGAGCAAGCATGTCCCATCATCTTCAGAACTGATCCATCAATTGGTCCACCAATTATTTCTGTTGATTTTGCAATGAGAACAAGAGCAGCTTTTCTTACTGCAGCTTTGTCATCTCTACATCTCTTCCTAAGGAGATCATTGAAAGTGAAGTCTCCCAATGTCATCACCCTTTTCAGGCACAGGTTGTTCTTTGTATCCCTTGACAAATACTCTACAACCTGAGCAGTATTCGTCAAAGCTCTAGCACGAATTCCTGCAACACAATCAGAACAACGTTGTATCAGTGCTTGAAGACATCTCATACCCCATCTTTCCTCTACACCATCCCCATCCTTTCCCAAATCTCCCGAATCCAATGGATCGGGTAATGATGTTAAAAGTGCCAAAATCAAATCAACTGCCAACAGTCTTGATGATGCTTTCCCATGACACATCTTGACAACAAAGCTCACAAAACCAATCTGGCCGTCATGGTCCATTGCTTTCACAATCTCCAAGATGGAGTCTACAGCACATGCTCTTGGTTCGGACTTCTCTGGGGAGTTCATGGCAAGGTACCTAGGGAAGTATATCACGGCTTTCTGGATCGCCCCATTCTCCTTTCCCATTGGCATGATCCGACCTACCACAAACTGACGAGCATCAACCCGTAGAGTAGACTTTGTTTGCGACAAAACCACCTTTGTTAAGGATCTCATCACCTCAGCGGACGTGAGTGTCTGATCACCATGCTCGGGCTTCGATATAATCGCATGGAATATCCTGAAACACACATCAGACACACAGAGATGCTGCCCAATCTTGCTGTCGACAATTGCCACCATCGTCTTCACCAAAGATTTCACACCATCGGGTGTCCGATCAAGCCGCACACGCGAGAGCGCCAACTCAAAACGTACAAGAACTTCCACTAACAGACCAACCAAATTCCCTCTTTCCTCTCCAGCACCAACCACACAACCCTTCCGATCCCCATCCCGGCCTTTCCTCTTCTTGTTATCGTTCCTCCGTTTGACATTCCTCTCCCACGACACCGATGATCCCAATTCCATGGAAGATGCCCCATCAGCCTGCTGCCACGGTTTCGTTGACCGACGGAGCGATCCAAGTAGGGCAAAGAACGTGACGGGATCGAAGAAGGTATAAACCGGAGAAGTCGGAGACGATAGAATGGAAAGATAGAGCCTTGAAGCGAGAAGAGAGAGACGGGGAGAACCGGATTCCATTGCGGCGGAGATGGATCCGATAAGAGCTGAAGCATTGAGCTTCCCGGCGGAAAGACTGTTCCATACGTCCCCACCGTCGCCGGCATCGAACAGTGACTGGAGGGAGTTGATAGAAGCCTCCGAGAGGGGATTTTTCGGGCATTGGTGTTGTTGAGGCTCCAGCTCCGCCAGGACTCCGTCGAGGGCATCGTCTTCTCCATCCATGTCTGGTTTCTGTTTCCCGCCCTAGTGCCGTGTAGGTTTTATCTCTCTCGATCTGGATTTGTTTCCCGCCCAGAGATCGGTGTACGCTCACCGCTGAGGAGCAAAAGGTAACTGTCACCCATATCCTTATCAGGCATATCTTCAGATCGAACGGCTGAGGATACGGCGATGCAGCGGTTAGCATTTTGCTTTTCTCTCTTCTTCTTTTTTCACTTTTCGTACATGTTTATAGCGCGCGCTCTCTCTCTCTCGGAAAAATGAGGTGGACGATTGAATCGATCCATGGGGGCAACCGACGGGAGGGTGGAGCTCATCTTGCTATCGACGGAGATTTGTGAACTATGCCGTGGAGGCGTCTGGCTCAGACGTTGGATTGCTGACCACCTTGATGAGGATGCGTCGAATGTTGCCCGTCTGGCACACGCTGCTCTCCAACTTCGAGATCGGGAGCTTGATTAGGGAGTTGTGGTGGAAGGTTTGAGATGAGGCTGGCGACGAAATGGTCGCGGTGTTGCCGTTTTGCAATCTCCGTTTATTTCATATCGAGGCCGACATCAATCTATGCCATCGGCTTTGCTTGCCGCGACGAACTCAAGGTTAGAACGTGCCTGTGTTTTTTCTTATTTTTAGAATTCATATGCTTTCTTTTTTGTGGTGATGATATTTTACTTGCGTTTAGATTTGGGGCATTGTCTCTAGCTATTTTGAGATCTATCTTGCCTTAGAAGCTTTCTGTCATTAGAAAAATTCTGACTAGATTTTTTTGTGTGGTGATTGTGAAAGAGCAAGAAACCACTATTCGAATGACACGGTAACATAGTCTTCCAGTATTATTTACATTTTCACGTGGTATTCACATTTTCAATTTATTTATTTTATTATTAAAATTATTTTTTTTCTTTTTCTTATTTTAAAATCATTCACATGAAAATTATTTTTTTCTATTTTCAAAGTGTAAAAGTGAAGTTGGTGAATACACCCATAAATTGATATGAAAACAAGCAAACCTTAATGCGAACATTGAATGAGGATATGTAAAACTATCAAGATTTTCATTGCTCATTACATTCTCATGACCTTAATGCGAACAGAAAGTAATTTCTTGGTAGCCACAACAGAGGATCGTCTACTGAACTTTGGATTTTCACACATGACAGGGTAGAGAATCACTTCTTATGCGTGGGCCTTTCCACCATCATGTGCATTGGGCATGATGTGCACAGAAGTCGCTCACACCAATCTGAAGAGCTCTGCAAGGAAGGTACAAGTTGATTGTTCCAAATAAAGCAAGCTAATTAATCGCCAAGTCATGTTGGCTTGATGTTTTGATGCTAAATGTTATGGAACGTATTAAGCATACCTTTTAATAGCACTATAACCATGACTTCCCAACACCAATATTGCAGCATCGTGCTTTTGCACTGCATCCATCACATAGAACACCACTGGCGTTGCCGTCCACCTCAATATGAACATCGTTCACCTGCAGATTATTTATACAAGTGAAAGGGGCACCACCATGTAAGCCTACCATCTTTTTAGGATAAGCAATTAAAGATGAAAAAAAGAAATCCAATACTAGATTTTCATTGTAACAGGGAGATAGTCATAATAAACTAACGGCTAATGATGTGATTAGTAACATATATCATGATGTTGCAGAGTACACTCATATGGTTGATGATCAAAACTAGTACGTATACCATTTCATTGATCAAAGAAAGACAAGAGCTGAATAGAGGCCTTTTTCTTATACCGAAGAAACTGAACAAGTTACAGAAATCTTGTTTCTTCTGCAGTTCTGCTTATGTTGCAAGTCAGACAAAAGAACCAAGGCAAAAGATGGTCTGATCCACTTTTTGAAGTATAAAGGAAAAGATATGCGTGGTGGTTCCAGTTGAAGCATTATATTAAAAACAAGATAAACTTCAGTTTTGTTTATGAACATCATTCCCAATTTTTAAGAGTATTCTTAATTTTTATTATTAATTTCATATTTCTCAATTTACTATTCTTATTATTTTATCGTAATATCTCTTATCACATTAAATTTTATATATTTTAAATAATATTTATTTACAATTTAATTAAAATAACCGATCTATAATAATAATATTCTTTCAATTGAAACTTTCACAGGTTACTTCCTCATTTGGAACTTTCACAAATGTTTTCTCTCATGAAACTTTCAAGCATATGTATTGTAGTTGTTTGTCTGATAGAAGATTTGAAGAAGGAGAAGGGGGAGAGGGAAGAGAGAGGGGAGGCCAACGACGAAGAGGTGAAGGTGAGGGGTGGCAATGGTGAAGGGCAAAGAGGCAAAGGTGGGGAGGGACATCAACGTTAACAATAAAGAGAGACATGTGCAAGTAGGAGATGACTAAAAAGAGAGAGGTATGCATGGTAATAATGCGATTGTGCGAAGAGGGAAGAGGTTGTGAAGAGAGGGAGGGGTGTGTACGATCAGTGGTTTGATAGATCTTATGCTTAAATCTCTGTACGATTCACGGGAGAAAAGGAAGAAGGTTGGAAAAGGGTGGAGTTCATAGAGTTCATGAGAGTATAGCAGAGAGAAAGGAAATCACATTTAATATAAGAATGTTGGGAAAATTATTTCTACCTATTTTAGGAGTGTGGGAATGGGTGATTTAAACATATCCTTCACTTTAATCGTTAAAGTGATTTTCTTTAAAAGAATTTTATAATTAAATCAAAATTTTAACTTCAAAGGAGACAAAAGTTTCATTTAACGTTAGCTTTCGTTAACTTTAATAATTAGATAAAGTTAAAATTAGAATTAGTTTTATATACGAAATTTAATTTACATAATAATTAAGATGATAAAATTTATATAATAATAATGATATTGTGAGTAATTTTAAAAATTAAAATCAGAGACTAAACAATGATTTTCGAACAAATTTGCAATACTAATATTTATTGTAATACAAATTTGTAATACTTCGAAGCCACGTTAAGATTTGTGCATAGGCAGACGATGCGTGAGAGAAGAAAAAAATTAAAAAGATAAAGATTTTTTTAGATTTCTCCGAAGAAAAGGCGAGAAAATTTGACCATTTATAGTTTTAAAATTTTATTTTTTATTATTATTATTATTATATATTTTAACGATACAAATATTCTCAAAATCGTATTTTCCGTCATCTATATAAACGACCTGTGACTTGCCGTGTGCAGTTACAAGTACCATCGTTTCTCGCTTCACTTCACTTCCCTCCTCGGCTTGTGCTAGGGTTTTTGATTCGCTCTGCGTCCTACCGTTCCACGTGCAAGATGAGGTCAGTTTTCGCCTCCGATCTTCTTCACCTCTGTTCCCGTCATCGTCTGTTCGTCCGATTTCCAGCGATTCCTTTGCGTTCCTTTTCTCTGTTTCTCGTATAATCTGTCCATCGCATTCGATGTTTGCCCGCGTCAATCCGTTTTTTGACGCCGATCCTTTTGTTCTACTTTTATGAACTCCTATGGCAATTTCGTTGCATTTTGGCTTCGGCTTCTCTGCTTGTATGCCACGAAGTGGTGGAAGCCATGGTTTGCGTAGGGTTTTGACGAGTTCGGGGAGGTTACGATATATCCGAGTAAAAAAAGGAACACTAGTTTTTTTTCATTTTTCTGCGCGAAAAATGACTTCATTTTGCAAGTAATAAACTTCACAGGTTGAATGAAATGATTCCAATTAGTGGAGGATATGCCATTCTTACGTGATTTTTTACAAAATGTGGGAGCTGTGAGAGTCACTTCCTGGACGGAAGTAGAAAGTGATCTGCTGAAACTGGTTGGAGAATAAGCCGTAGTTGAACAAACACTTTTCTCCTTCTAAAATGACATTTTCAGCAGATGCTTTTATATGGTTATTTATGTTTCCTTTTGTGGTAAATGCTTTGGTAGAGGAATCAATAAAGTTTTTGGTGATTAATTCATAAAGAATTCACGAATAATTTTTTGCCACATTTTTCTGGGTTTATTTTTTATCACCCGGCTTTTTGCTTCTGTTATTGAATACAATTGAAGACAACCATATCATCAAAAAATTGAAGACAACAAATGATAATGACTTACCTTATATTTGTAAGGTGCATTGATGGTTCAAGCAGTTTTTGTTTATAACATTCGATTAGCATGAATTAATCACAACTTGTACACGAGTTTCAATTTTTCTGGCATTAAATTTATTTTAGCATGTGAGTTGGCTAAGAATAATAGTTTTCCGTCTTTAAACCTTGTCGCTTGTAGCTTACACAAGTTTTTCTATGATTTGTATTCAAATTTTATTTTGAAAGTGAATTTTCAACTTAAACTTCATTACATTTTAAAACTCATTTGCAAGTGTTAACCACTAGACATCATAATCAATCAAATTGGATATTTTTTAATTAGATGCTTGTAAGTTAATGATTGATGATATCCATATGCTTGTTTCCTTGGGAGATCTTGTGTACAACAAATTGTGTAATGTGACCTTTTCCTTTGAAATGATGGACGTTTCAACTATTATTTTTCAATTTTTTTGTAAGTTTACAACGTCAAAGGATAAAAGAAATCAATCATCAATGCCTTAAATCCAACTATGTGGCTTTTACGAGTGACTGACATCAAACATAAATAACACCCTTGATGCCCGTCTATCCTTTGACTGGCTCTTCCAAGTTGGATCGATATAGATGTGGAGTACACAGTGCAGAACTCTTTGTTACAAAGGAAACTTCTATTTGCATTTTTGGTTTTAATTTCCTGACAAAATCTTTATTCCTTCAATTGCAGCCGTCATCCTGAGGTTAAGTGGGCTCAAAGGTTGGATAAGGTTTTTATTACCATCCAATTACCAGATTCCAAGGATACTAATGTCAATGTTGAACCTAATGGTGTATTGACATTTTCTGCAAAGGCTGGGGCAGAAAACAATCTTTATGAACTTAATTTGGAACTTTATAACAAGGTCAATGTTGAGGTAAGTTATTTGTAGAAAATGTGATAATTTTCTGAAAATAGCCACTCATTGTTTTGTAAAAGATTTATACTCATGATGCTATGTCTATCAGGAAAGCAAAATAAATAAAGGAGTTCGAAGCATATTTTGTGTCATAGAGAAAGCTGAAAAGGAGTGGTGGCAGAAGCTACTCCGTGGTGATGGGAAGGCACCCCACTACGTTAAAGTTGACTGGGATAAATGGGTGGATGAGGATGATGACAATGGTTTGTTTTCTGCCCTCATTTAGTTCTACGTGTTTTTGCTCATATGAAGTTTCGTTGGGATGCTTGTTTAAATTGGAATGGCTCAAAGATTATTAGCATGGTGTTGTGTAAGGATGACAGGCAAAAATTAAGAGATGGTCTAACAACTTCGATCCAAGTTCCAAATTTCTGAAGTAGCATTCTATCACTAATTTAGTGGAAGCAGCATGCCGTCACGATTTTTACTTGTAATATAATATGTGATATTTTAGTATACTTTCTTTTTAAAACTGTGGTTAAGCATCAAAGATACTAAAGGAGTATGGACCAATTTTATAGATTCCATGTAGAGGGACGATACATAATAATTACAGGACACGATTGTGTTTAGGATCTGATCTTTCATAGCTGCAGGCAAAGATTCTAGTTTATAGTTAATGTTTTTGGGCCATGTGTAAGTTTTCGGATAGTATGCTAATGCAATTTAAATCTTTTCTCAGTGTGATTAAAAATTTTTAATTTTGTTGAAAAATTACTTATTTCAGGTCCAGCTGATTTAGACATGGATGGTATGGATTTCTCGGTATGTATTTCTTGATTATTTGAAGATATCATGATTTGTCAGCTTTTTGTATAACATATATCTCATGTTATATCAAAAAAAGAAAATCTCATGTTATATCTGGTTCAATGAAAGTTCCTGCGGGTACCGTCCTTAATTCAACAATATTTGTTTTCCCTTCCTAGAAATTTGGTGGTATGGAAGGCATGGATGGGATGGCAGGCGGAGATGATTTTGAAGATAGTGATGATGAAGGTATGTGTCATACGTGCATGTATTCAAATTTCGAACTTATCCTTGAGTGTCAAAAGGGTATCAAAGTTCTGTTATTGTTGTCTTGGGTTGTTTCAGTCACCTTGCCTTCACAGCCCTGTACAGCATTGTCCCCGTAAATGTACTGAAACTTTTGCATCTAATTTGTTTGCAGAGGAACAAATCAGCAAGAAGATTGAAGCTTCCGTTGAAAATGCAGATGGTGGAGCAAATATGCCTGTAGAAGTTCCCACGGAACGAGAAAAAGGAAACGGAGCGGCTGCTAGCACATAAAAAGCATTTTCCTTAAGGGGGCTACTGGGTATTTTTCTCATTTGAGTGCTCGTAGGCTGCAAGTATTGTGCAAGATGTTTTATTTGCAAACCTTTCCTAGCTTTAAACAATTTTTTTGATTATGGATGTTAAATGTTACTATCATGTCTGGATTCTGTGCCTATCGATTTCGATTATTTTCAGTTTTTCTTTCGCAAGTTACCTTGCAGATTTCTAGCCTAAGATAAAAGAATGGTATAAAGTTGTATTCATCATCTTGGGGCACCGTTAACATTCCCGGTTGCACATGATAATGTATTCTGATAACTGGATCGTTTATTCAGGTGCACCTATTTGTCAATTTTAAGGTTTCATTTGAGAATAAAATTTATAAGAATTTTTATTTTGTATAGTATATGAAAGATATAATAAATGTAGATTTTTTATTGTAATCGGTAAAAAAGAAATAAAAATAGATTTACTTTGAGAATTGTGTTAATTTAAAAATTTTGAATTTTAAGTTCATATAACATTATTATTAAATAAAACGAGTTAGAATTTAAGATTTAAGGTTAGCATTTAGTACATTTATGATATAGATCCTATTTATTTTAAAATTTAACATTATATATCAATGATAATTTTTATATACTACTGCAATGTATAGTATATTTATAAAATAATTTTAATAATTTTTTTAATAAATTATGTATTTTTTTAAAGAAAGTGTAAATTCTATTCAATCTGATTCTAAAACTTTACGATTATTGCTGCATTTTTTGTCGCGTTCTGGTGTAATCGAATCGGGCTGTACGACTTTGAGGGCATTAGAAAACATTTTGTTTTTGCCACAGGTTTATTTTAAAACAATAGAGAACAAAATGATTAACCGCATTAAGTAATTGTTTATCCAATGAACAGTATTTTGTAATAGACGTAAATTGTTTATTGAACAAACTTCATTTATGAAAACATTTGGTAAGCAAAGATTTTAAGAACAAAATGAACTCCGACGTCGAAATGTTACCATCGGAGATACATGGCAGCAGAAAATGAAGCTTCCCGTCGAGACCTTTATGGCGTGTTCCGCCAAAAATATCAAGGCGGGTTGCTTTCCCATATTTATTTATAAGCAGTGAACAATGTCTAGCATAACCAACATTTAGGGCTGTCCAATATTTCAGGTACAAAACAAACATAACCGTTAACCAAAATGCCGTCATTGGAAACAATTTTCCCTTTGCCTATATAAAAGAGAACGTAAAAAAGCAGCAAACCTCCGAAGATTTAGGTTTTAGTTGATAAAATCAATAGGTTATATGAATCTGAAATTCACATTTTTTCAACAAGACAAAAAAATTATTTTTTATTTTCCTCTCTACCAATTATAGTAAAAATATCTAATTTTATTATACTAATTATTAAAACATATATTTCATACGATACAAATACCTACAAATCTTATTTCTAAACAAAAAAAATTGAATTTGCTATCACGATGCACTTGCCATAAACTTAACCTGCAACAAAAATGTTTTTTTTTACCACGAAAATCAGCCATAAAAAACTAATGCAAAATGGTTAGAAACGGGATGGCCTGTTTTGTGGTGGGAATGAAACGGGATGCTAATCTTGCAAGAAATAGTTCAATGGCTGCGTTTACCTAAATTGGCAAGAAAATATCATGCAAATCATATAATTAAGATCGAAAAAAGGTAAAACAGTCGGAAGCCCCTTTCCAAACATTACACGAGACAGCACGCTAACATTGCGCAAAAAGGTTCGCTCTACAGAGACGTTTCGCATTGCTTACCGCAAGAAATAGGAAACCAGCAGAAACCACCACACCATTCGTTGTGCTGTGCAACTTTTAGCCACGACCACGCCCTCCACCTGTGCATTAGTCGTCAAAAAACAAGCCGAGATTGAACAATAAAGGTCAGCAGATATATTCTACTTATCACTACATAACTTGAATAATATAAGAATTAAGAGGCATGTGCATTATGACTACCATCTGCATTTTTTAGATTTGTTTGTAGAACTATAAACCTTAATGTAATAAAATTATGTATCTTGATTATATTGAAGTATTACTTTTACTTATGGTTAAAAATATTGAAATTTGATTATTGTTAAGGTTTACTTGATGTAATTCTATATGTAATGGATTGCATACCTTGATTACATTATGATGTTTGGTTTTTTATAATTACAATTGTTTCAGTTTTTGATTACATGGAACAAGACAACATGAATGATGAAATCTTACCAACTAATGTAATTACATGTCTTTACTTGATTACCAAAAATTACAATCTCATCAACATAAATTAATTGTGCTGCATTTAATGTTACAATCAATCATACGCCTTTTCCTCAAAAAAGGTTACAATAAACCAAGCACAATCTAAATGTATTCCAATAACCTACCTCAGGGTCAAGGAAAAAAAAAATCATCTAAATTGATTTGTACTTGAAAGTCTCATTGAAAATCCTATGCACGTATAATCAAATACCTCTTCCCATGCTTCCTCTACCACCTTGTCCACCCCTGCCACGGCCACCACCCATGCTTTTTCCAGCATCATCCTGCCCACGTCCCAAACCTTTAGCTGCCCTGCTACCACCTTCCTCTCTAGCCCTCCCTCTTCCACGGCCTACACCTGGAGGTTTCCTATCTGTAGAAGATAAAACAAAAAAAGCACCTTTGTTAGCGAATTATATGGTATCATTAGGTAACCAGAGTTTCTCAATACTGTTAGGTAGAAGTCACAACATATCATGCATAGCAAATGGCAAATCCATTGCATAAGGTTTCCATCACATGGGATGACTGAAAATGATCCATTAGTATCCTCATCCCACATAGAGAGTGACTAAGACTGTTTTGGGGATTCAAAGGAGGTCATAACCTCTGAGTTATAATAAAACAACTTTGTTTACAGATAAGTCAAGGCTTCAAGCATGTTCTCCACTGAAATATGCAGAATAACACATTATAATCTTCTTAATAATTAGAATAACAAAAACAGTAGAAAACAAACAAGGCCAACAACTCAAGCTGCATAACAGACCGTTGTGTTTGCTAGACATCTTCTTGATAAATGCTTTGGTTTTCTGAAAATGAAGAAACTTTGCAGAAATAAAACCAGACATATTAACAACAATTATTAACAAATTTCTGATCATCCTTTCAGTGAAGGGAACATATTATCAGTTACATGTTAAGTGGCCTTCAAACCCATAAGTCTAGAAAAGAGTGGAGGGATAGGAATAGTAAGGTATCTGACCCAATTAATTGAATGACGAATTGAGGGAGCAGACTGATTTTACTGTGAAGTTACTCTTGAATAAGCTATCCAAGGTCCAAAAATAAATCAGAATCAATTAGACAAGGCCACATGATTAGTGGATACACTGCAATCAATCACTAATTGGCCTTATATTTTAATTGATTTAAAGATATGCGTGTGTGTATCCATTAATATTTTTTAAGATATTTATTAGATACTTTTTATAAAGATGTATGTGTGTATCCATTAACCTACAAAAATGGGTAATTTTAACATTTTTATTAGATAATCTATCGATGTTGATTATAAAGTATAAATTCTAGTTATATTGTCTAATTAATTTAACTATAAGTTATATTAAACAGGCTTCAAATATTTAAATCAATGGACATGGACGACCATCAATGATGGATGTTTCATATGACATGATCAATTTAAGGCAGAAAATTTACTTTTTTGACAATCTATCAATACTGAAAATAGTTTCATACAAAGAACACTAGTACAGATCTGTTTGTGCACTTAGAATTCATTTTCTGCACTTCATTTTATACTAAGGAAAGTAAAGGAATTAATTTCCTTTAGTTTCCTTCACAAGTTATTTACACAAACACCAGTGATTCGAATGGTCAAAGGGGGAATTGAATTCCCTCGGATTCATTTCTAGTGAATTCTTCATGCACATTGAAATGGTAGTAGCCAATTGTTTCATAACACCAGTAATACCTGCACGAGACTTGGTTGTTTCTTCCTGAACCTTATCGATAACCTGGAGAAGAAATAAAAATGAGCAACCATCAGGTCTACAAAGTACTATTTAAAGTGTAGCAGAAAGCGACAATAAAATGTGCTAATGGTTGACTCTAAAACATAGACTAAAAGAACAATAATGTACATTAAATATATTATATACAGCATCAAAACTTGTCAATTTAGAAATAATTATTATGTTATTTTTAGCAATTAAGATTTTCATTGACAAATAACATACACTAAGATATTTCTACATGTAGCCAAAGGCATTTAAGTCAAAAAATATGTCAAAAGAAATTAGGACGATAAAATGCAAGTAGAAAACTAAATAACCTTAAATATTTGATATATCATTTTGTAAATAACCTGCACATATCAATGTCAATGCTGACATGACAGGTTGTTATTCTACCATCTTTGTTTTTACCTCCAAGAATTTGAATTTTGTAACTACAGAGATAAAATAATAATGGAATCATACTGTGTTACAGTGATTGCACTTTTGATAGATGCATTACAATTAATGTTGTGTGGATTTAATAAGTCCATCGCATTTTTTATCACAGTAGTGGGCCAGCCATCCATTTATTTCATTTGTAAGGCATATTCCTAATCTCTTATCCTGTTTCCCAGTATACATTCCACGTTCGTGTAAAAAAAACAAGTAGAGAGCTTAAACAGAAACTAGTGCAGGATACAAAACAAGTATGATATATAAAAGATTCATCAATAAATCAAAATTTTAAGCATCAAATTTTTATCATCACAATAAAGGCCTTAACGTAGTAGACAATAGCCTATATGTTGAACACAATATTTGCAACTTAATAAAATCAGAGATAACACATGGTTAGTCATGAACAACATATAGAGTATACTCGGATGACTATCATTATTATGGTGCAATTCAAAAACAGAATATATTTCACAAAGAAAAAAGAAAAATTAAGTTAGAGATTATTCATCAACAATGACTTCACCAAGTGGTGAAAAAATAAAACAGTGTTCGTCATAAAAAGGTGAAGGTTTGAAACACAAAGAAATTAGCACACAGGCTTTTCCAAATATGTAATAACTTAATTAAATTAGACTGGATGATTTGCTAAAAAATCATAAGCTTTATCATAATCGATCAGAAAATATCTGTACTAAAAATGTCTGCTGGAAAAACCAAGACAAGGATCTCACAATGCAGAGCATTTAATGCAATATAAGGAAACTGGTCAGCAAATAACCCATCTCAATGTTATCGTCAGAGTATAATACATCTCGACTGAGGCCTCTAACATGAATCATCAGTGACCTAACTGAAATTTTTAGTGAAAATATCTCTGCTAGAGAAGTACAACTGATGAATCCTATAAGAGGGCACTCAGGAGCATATCAATGTCTGATTTGGCTAATTATGCATCATTCCAGACTTCCACCCACTGGTGTAGATCATTCAATTCCATGCACCAGTACCATGCTTCTTGCAAAAAACCAAAGAAAAAACAAGAGGCAACATTACCCATCATACCATAATTTTTGTGGATGTAGACCAATACTGAAGTAAAATACAATGCTGCTAATAATGTTTTTTAGAAACGATCTATGAAATAAAGTTACCCCTAACTAGCTAAAGTGCAGAATGTTGAATTCGCGTGGCAATTCTGTGTAAAATTTCTTGTGGATCCATCCGTGTGGGTGTGATCCTGAAGATGAAGAAGCGAAAGGTGAGTTTGTATGTGTCAAGCTATTAAACTATAGTTACTGCCAAATTCACACATCATAAACCAAGAAGACATTATATTACATGTCATACGGATATGTGGCGATTACATATAAAATTTCATAGCGCAACAAATTCCAAGTTGCTCATGAATGTTCCCATGGTTTAATCAATGTAATACGGTGAAATTAGTCCAAACCAAACCAAATAGATTCCTGATTACATACCTCATCAGGAACACGAAGGTACTTCACCGTGTTCCCGCGAATATAACACTCCGGCATTCTCCAAAATCTGTCCCCATCCTACAGTAGAATCCAAGCATACTTCTCAACCCTACCGACCTAAATAACCCGATAAACAAAAAACCCCAATTTGGCCAAATAAATAAAAACGACAAAACCAAAAACAAAAGGATGCTGTGGGATGTACCTTGGACGTGCAGATGACCTCACGGAGGTGGATGTTCATCCAGGTGTCACAGTTGACCAGGTGACCGTTGTACGTATCCCCATTCTTGAGTTCCACCAACTGCGTTTTTCACGAAAGAAAGGATCGTCAAAAAAATCCTCACAATAATCGAGAAAGGGCAAATGGATCATCGTAGCAGACAAAACTCCTCACCATGGGGTGCCCTTGCGCCGTCTTCAGTAAAGAAAGAGGAAGCTGCAAGAAATGATGTTACAATCAGATCGGCCGAGAAATTAAGGGAGCGGAAACATGTTGAGGACAAGGTAGACGACGCTTCGTCACCATCTTCTCGGTCTATGGAATTCAGATGCATAAACCCTAGATTTCCAGGTGTCGCAGGGGGCTCTGGGAAGAAGATTCCGATCACAAACCCAATATTTTTCAAAATTGAATTCTGCGGGATATTGAAGAGAGAGCGGGGGATATTACTGATTACAGAATACAGACACGGAAGAAGTGGTGCGCGATGACTGTGTTTGTCTCTGCATACCATATAATTACCTTTTTTTTTACTGTATATTTATTAAATAATTTTTATATTTTTTACAAAATTAAATTAACATTATTATTATTTATAATAAATCGTATATTTTAATCATAAATTATAAAATTTAACTCACCTCGTAAAAATATTCAAACATGATGTACATGAAATTCAAAGGATTTAAATTAAAAAGAAGTTATTTTTATTTAATTTATGTATTTGTCTAAATTTTTTTCAAAAAAAATTAATTTTTTTTGATAGACTTGAATTCATATAAAAATTACTTTACAATTTAAGTTCGATATTGTCTTTGTGAATTCGTATAAAAAAAAGTTTATTCTTTTTTTTTTACTTATAATTTTAGAAGTACTTTTAATTTAACGATAACATATACATTCTCTAATCTATTTTCTTTATTATCAAAAGTTAAGAGTAAAAAAGAAAAACTCCCTTTGTCTTTCTTCCTTTTTATGTGAGACATTTTATAATCTTTACCTCTTACATAAAGTTTATTTTGTAAATAGTTACATTTTAAAATACATTATTTTTTAAATAAAAAATAAATTTAATTCTATTTAATTTTAACATATTCACAAAATTTTGTTTAATTCTAAAAAGTATTCTTTTGTATTAAATTTAATTTAAGTATCATCCTTTTTTCACTCTAACTTTTAAAAGTACTTCTAACTTTACGATAACATTCGTATTTTTCACTCTACTTCTTTTATTATCAAAACTACTATTCTTCTTTTTTTCATCTCAAAATTATTCTCCTGATTTTTTTTTTTTTCCACTCCCAGAGTTTAGGAGTGAAAAAACTAAAATATAAATTTTTACAATTTATTTTTGTGTAACTCCACGTATACAAATGAAAGATGGGTTTATTTAAGTGGTAGAATAGATAAGGTAGAATTTACGTGTTTTCGGAAAATACATTTATTTACGATATAAATATTTTAATATAAAATATTAAATTTATTTAATAAATATTATTATAAAAAAGTATGATATATATAATAAAAAAATAAAATACATGATACTTATCGCGTACGAAGAAATGCTCCGACAACCGCTCCGAATACGAGAGATCACTCGATCTCGGTCCCGACTCCGGATCAGAATAAGGCCCATGCGATAAAGCCCAGTCCGATTTATTCGTACTACGACAAAAAATTCATGATTTAAAGTTTAAAATCAAATATATTAAGATATTGGCAGCGTTTGCTGCAATGTTTGGGGCAACGTTTTGAAACGTTTTTTTACTGTGTAACGTTACAATGCACTGTAAAGTGAACTAAATAGTAACATAATGCATAGTAAATACGTTTAACGTCGATTTTTTACTGTACATGTTATGCATTTCATCTATTAACTTATTTTCATTCCATGGTTTTGTTTGATAAAGTCTTTTAAGTGGCTAGAAGTTAAGTAAGAAAATCTTTTTTTATTTTTTTCTTCAATAGTTACAATTAAAATTTTTATTTTTACTATATTTTTTGTTAAAATATATATTTTATACAGTAAAAATCTTTACAAATATTAGTTTCAAATAAAACTAAATTCCTCTCTCGAAACCTTTTCTTCGACCTTGATCTGGTGGTCGTCGACTTTTCCATCTATCGAACTCAATTTTTTTTTTACTATATTTAGTTGAAAAGTACGGAGAATAATAGAAAATGACGAGAAATTTAACTTTTTATTTTCTACTATTTCTTATTTTTTTCGTACTTTCTAAATATTCAAATTCTCTGTTATATTGTAATTAATGAAATTCTATTGTAAATTATACGAAGGTTTATGTTTTTAAAAATAATAAAAAATGATAATTCAAATTTTTTACCATTTTTCATCATTTTCCACCATTTCCAAAAGCATAAACCCCCATGACACAAAATTTGATGACTTCTATTTTTTTTCTTTTTATCTGGATTTTCTCTCTATTTTTACTTTCCTTTTTCAATTGTGATTTTTATTTTCATTTCTGAATTTATGTTTTACAGTAAAAGACTCTTATTCTTATCGTATCTAAGGGGAGATTTGTATAGATGAAATTAAGAAGAATTGAATTAAAGAGAATTAAATTTTATCTAATTTAGGTGTTTATATGAACTTCTATAATGAAATTCAATTCTTTCACATAATTTATTTAAAATGGAAGTTCAGAATTTAACTCTGACCTTTTCCTTATGAATTGAGCGAAATCTCTTTGTCTGTCTCCCTTCCATGGAACATCGTGTAACTTTTGCGTCATTCAAAAAGTCAATAGTTAAATTTTAAAATATATTTATTTTTTACTATTTTTTAAAATAAAAATATATTCAATTATGTTTAATTCCATTATATACACAAATATTAAAATTTCAAATTCTGTTCGATTCTACAAAGTACGTAAACTCTTTTTATTGAATTCAATTCAATTTTAATTAAAAACTAAATTTTTAATAATTTATTTTCATCTAATTCTACGTAAAATCCTAAATTTTAAGATGCAAAGTTTAGGAAAGTTTGTAAAAGGAAGTGAAAAGGGTAAAAGTAATGATAATGTATTTGTATTTTCTGAAAAATTTAAAAAGAAATTTTAACATCCTTAAATGTTTAGATTTTTTTCGTCTACTCTCTCCTCTGCAAAGAGACTTTTTGCTCGTTTGTATTTTCTGCATTGAAATAATGCTTTATTTTTTAGACTTTGACGCATAACTTGTAGAATAATTTGCATGTTATACAAATCAAGAATGCACACTTTTCAAGGGTTCGTGCAACTTCGAAAATGTGATTCCTCAACACTTTCACCTGCAACCATTATGCTTGTTGCTTCATCTTTATTGTCATCACTCATCTCCTATCTCACTTCCTTTCCTTTTGCCCATCGTCTTCTTTGTCTTTACCAGTTGCCTTGCTCATTTTGCTTATACCCCTCACTCTCTTTATCCTTGTCCATTTCTTGTCTTCTTCGTCCTTTACCTCCTTCACCTTTGCCAGTCATTCTCTTGCCCTACCATTCTTTTGCTTTTGTCACTCTCTCACTTGTGTTACCATTGGAAGGATATTTAGTAAAAACAAAAATAAAAATAAGTTATAAACAGATATTACCCTCACCAGATTAAATAGTAAAAAATATTGACAAATATTTAATATTTATAAACTTTCAGAAATTACTAAGTTATTTTTCTTTTCCAAAAGCTACCTAAGCTTGGCAACGTGATGGTTCAGTCATTACATAACATAAATTTAAGTGAATATATACAAAACAGAGAAAGAACATAATTATACGGAATTATCTGAAAAACAATAAACTCAAGGAAACTGGCTATATATTTTCATTCATTCAAATAAGCTTAAAATTCTATTCAAACATGAGTAATTTATAATTAAGAACCTTTAATTTAAGATGTTGCATTGTTGCAAGCCGCCACTCTTCTTCTATTTTCGTTTCACGTTGAAGGTCCTTGACAGACCAGCTAGTTACTTAAAAATCTTACCATAATTAACTGCATGAGCAATGCTTTAAATCTGAGAATCATGGACTTTAAAGGAGGTCATCAACCAATTAGAATATTACTACCTCAGTAATGAGGTTAAGTTCAGTCATAATATATACTTTTCTCTGCATAAACACAGATTTCGTAGTGACTTGTAAATTAATCGGCCTGCAAAATCAAGTATGTAGTCAGTGGAATCTAACACTTTCGAAGAATACAAACTTGGTTCCATCTACAACAGTAGGGGGACCAATTCCTAGTCCTTTATGTGATATTATAATATAGTAGTAGATACCTGAGTATTAAAATGATGATCTGACATGTATGAGAATGAGAGGTTGAAACTGACACGCTAGAAATTTGTCCGCAGTATTATTATCATATTACTGTTTCCATAGTAGTTGCAAATTAAAGTATTCTTTTGTTTTAGTTTGAATTTCAAGTTTCGTATAAGTTATTATTTATCGTTATAATCATATCAATATTTTGATATAAATTTTTATTATATAATTTATTATGTAGTTTTAATTTGTTTTACTAATTATTAAAAAAATAGTTATACATTAAAAACGATAAGTAGAATTGAGACTTTTATATTACTTGTAAATTTTTTACTATTAGTTAATTAATTTTAATAAAATAAAATATAAATAGTATCAAAGTTAATTTATACACCTTATACGTAAAATGTTACGTAAAGTATTCTAACACATTGAAAATAATAAATAAAATTGAGACTTTTATATTACTTGTAAATCCTTTCTAATTAACCAATTAGTTTTAGAGAAATAAAATCTATGTGGTATCAAAATTAATCTATGTATATTATATGTAAGACATTATATAAAGTACTCTGATAAGAAACTCACAGGTATAAAAATATGTTAAAAAAATAAGTCTTGTATAAAAAACAAATGCACACTAATCAAGATTCATAGGCTCTGTTTGTTCAGGCAATTTAGTGGATTGGGTTAAATTTTATATTTTTTTAGAAATTATATAATTTATAATAAAAAGTAATGATCTTACTTATTATAGTTATAATAAATAATAAATAAAATAAGTAAAAGGATAATGTATAATATTTATTATAATAATGTAATGATAATATTGTGATGAATAATAAATAAAATATATAAAATTTTTTATTTGATAAATGATACTAATATACTTTTAATTTGATGGTTATTACCAAAGGAATTGTAGTGGAAAGATATTATTATTATATTGTCATGTTTGATTGTGGATAAAAGACAATCTATTATTGATATGTAATATGAATAATATTATTAAATTATAGTTGAACGTTTTTTAAGTGTCATGACCTTGCAATATATAATTAAGGTGAAGTTTCTCTGCACCCTGTATCTTTAAAGTATGGATTTTTTCCTTTTTACTAAAATGATTATTGCATTCTAATATTTTAATTAAGACGTGACAAAAATTTCATTATGACTTTTTGAAAAAAAAAAACTTGCGGTATTTGTGATATCAGCATAAAATGTGGTTTTTGAGAGTATTATTAGGAAACTTTAATAATATAAAAAACAACTAAGTTTGTTACGTAAAAAATCATGATAAATTTTCTCAAAAAAAATTGTGTACGGGAAGTGTACAGAAACATTGGAAATTTTTTTTTTTTTCTTGTTAAATATGTTTTCACAGGAAATTGTTAGATATATAAATCAGTTCTAAGTAGCCAAGTTCCACAAAAGTTGAGTGATTAAGATTTACCGTTTAAGATTTAATTAAGATTAAACTCCTAAACAAACCATGCTCATATCAATTTAAATTAATTGTTAGACATGTATGTGACCAGATGACTTCCACGCTTGACACAAGTTTTTATATCTGCTTACAATTAAGATTTGAAGATAATAATTAATATAAAATTTGTTTTTTATCTGTATTTACGGTTAGTGTAACAAAATGTATTAATGGTTAGAATGTATACAAACGTGTCTATTGAAATTTCAATCTACAAAAACTTTTGGCCTAGATAATATAAGTACGCTAAAAAAAAATTTTTTTTCACTCTTATACTTTAGAAGTGTAAAAAAATAATTTTTAAGAAAATAATTTTAAGATAAAAAAAATTAATTTAATAATAAAAATAGTAAATTAATGAATATAAATATTAACGTAAAGTTAAAAATAATTATAACAATTAAAAGTGAATAAAAAAAACATTAAAGATGTACACTTTCTGTTGCTTCAACACAACACAACGCTTTTGTCCTTTCACCACTACTTTTCACGCAACTTGGCCTAATTGGCGCCTCGCCACGTGGCACCAGAGAATCACCAACCCAACATTAATTATGTATGTCTTCGTGGGCGGTAATGTTGATGCCTTATTTTTAATTAGTAATAGAATTTTTTATAATTTTAGTATTATATTTATTAAATTAATTTAAATATTAATTAAGGCTACCATTATTGTTTAATTAAACTATCATAGATGATTAGCAAAAATATAGTTGTATAATCATACAATCTTAACCTAACTCTTTTGCTTGTGACGATGATTATTTTAGTAAATATTTTCAATAATCCTCACCAAATAAGTTATTTATACATTATAAAAGTATTGCATTAAAACATCGATCAACTTATTTTCATATATAATATTAAAATAATTTTTCAAAGGAAATTTTAAAGGAGTGTTTGTGTTATTTGACTTTGGCGAAATTGAATTAGGAAAAATTTAATTTCATTTAATTCTAGCATTTGTGTCTAAGAAAGGGTGAAAAATTTAATTTTACTCAATTCAATTATAATCTATTTAATTCAATACAACTTTAATCATTGACACATAAGTATGTATCGTTGTCTTTACTTAATAGATCTTTCGTAATTACATGTTAAATTTTGGTGAATCATATTTTTAATTTTGATAAGTATACAAATATTCTCATATTGAATTCACTTTTACTCAATTTAATTCTCATTAAGAAATAAATTCTTGTCAATGCATTTCTATTTAATTCTACGTATATAAACATCTCTTAAGTATATTATACTTAATTTTGAAGAAAAGTAATTTTATATTTGAAAAATAAATAGGTAAATATATTTACAACGAATTCAAAACACATTTTGGAGAAACCTGATTATTATTGTTAATTTTTTATTATACATTTAAATTAGATAAAATTTAATTCTTATATATATAATTTTTTTCACGTAAAAATATTTGAAAGAAAGAGACTATATACAACGCACCGCCATTGTTTGTCGTTGCATGCATATAATTTTTATTATTGCCATTTTTCTATAAATATGTTAATTATTTTTTTATACTTCAAAATATTTACAAGCAAATCACGTACGCAAACGCCACCTTTTCCGAAAACGTTGCATCCGTAAAAGCGGGTCACATCATCTTACGATATTTGCAATATGAATGTCGCAAATTTCTCAAATTTGATTCAAGCCTTCCATTAGGTTTGTATTCTTAGAAATTAATTTTTAAAAAATAATTTTTTTATTATTAACATTTTAAAATATTTTTAGTTTTTTTAAAATTAAATATAAATTTTCCTATATTTTCATAAAGTATACAAATAGCCTTATAAAAAATTTTATTTCTAGATTTTTAAAATTTCAACAATAAATTTTAAAAAAAAATTTCCTATTTTCAAAAGTCACAAATCCCCCCCTAAAATAAATATCCGACCAGAATATCTCGGAAAATAAATCTTGCACAATAAATGTAACTTAAGTTTCATTTGGTTAAATTTTAATTTTAATTCGTATAAATCTTTAATGTTATTATTATTATACAAATCTTTATAAACTTCAACCCTTCTAATTATTAAATAACTTCAGTTTCGTTTATAAAAATAACTTTAACTTTAATTTTATTTAATTTTCAAAATTAATTAAAACTCTTCACGAAACCTTCAAATGCACATCCCAACATGTAAAATATATTTCTTAGGCAGTCCATAGAATATTTTCAAGTTATGGTGGTGTGTCGTGAATTGAAAATATGCATTTTGAAAACAAGAAATTTGATCTTTCACGTTCACGAGCGTTCTGGAATCTACACTTAAAATTTTATTGTTGTGGACGTCGTTCACGTATTTAATCTTTTAATAAGTAGACCTCATCATTCACATAAAACTCATTTTATGAATTTATGAGATGCACTCGCAGTAATAAAATTGTAGGTACCTAAATATGCTCCCACCTCTCTCTCTCTCTCTCTCTCTCTCTATATATATATATATATATATATATATATATTATAGATATTTTTCGTAAGATGATGAAATAAGCCTTATGTAAATAATAAGGTTTACGCATTAAAAAATTATGTATGTAAAAGTTACCTACAATTTTATTACTATAAACGTACGTCAACATACGTACTTTATTTTGATTTTTGAAACCATACATAAATAAACACCACCATTTTGAAAGAAAAACAATCTGGAATCTTCCACGTAACATGTCTCTCGCTACGAAGCGTCGTGATCTCTTCTCGAGTGCGTTATTAGGTTCGGCCAGTCTCGCGGACAAATCTGTGGACAGAACCGTACCGTTTGTACGCCGAGAGGGGAGAGCCACGAGAAGCAGAACACACATCACATGCATCTGTCGGAGTTCATAATCACGATCACTGCGAACACAAGATCCGGGAACAAGAACCATTTACATATCGTGGAAGAACCATTTATAAACTAAAAAGACCCGAAAAGAAAACCAGATCAAGCCATAACAGCTTTCCTTCAACAACGAGAGAACGACGGAACACGAACTACGGATCATGATTCAGTGTGCAGCAGCGGCGGTTTCTTCCGGAGCGGTGGCTTTACCGGCGAGCGGAGGACCAAAAGCCTGGGCAATCGTCTCGGTTGGCAAGGGTGGGAGGTAAACGGCCACGGAATACCCCTTCGCCCGCCCGTAGTTCACAACGCCGTTGTACTTCTCCGACCAGTACGCCGCCGTGGGAACGACGATCTGTGCCACATGGGGGAACAACGGGAGCTTGTTGAGCGACCGCCACGCGGAGACGGCATAGCTCTTGGCCACCGGCTCGTACTTGCCGTAGATCGTCATCGCCGTCGGCTCGAGCTTCGTAACCGTTCTTTTTGTTAGTCCCGTTGCCGTTCCCACCACGCCGGTGCGGCAGACCTCGTCAACCACCGATTTAGCCATCGCGGGCGCCTCGTGAGCCATCGCGCATGCCTGGCGCAACAGCGGCGGCGTGTGGCGGTCTAACTCGATCAGAGAGTAATCTACCTGCAAACCAGAAGACATGAATAGTACCGAGTAAGCCCCGCGGTGGAGGCGTCACTTTCTAGGCGAAGAAAATGATTTCAAGAGATCTTTATCTTGACGACGAGTAGGAGAAGAGATCTGACCTTACGGTCGACGATCTTGAGGAGCTCGTAGGGTAAACCATGGAACTTCGCGTAGACGGGGCCTACGACGGTCCTGACGACGCCCTCAACCGAGTGGACGCCCGGCTTCAGGGGTCCGGATCTGGACTTTGCGAAATCGTAGAGCCTGGAGACGCAGATCAAGGTCTGAATAGCCGTGGCCTGCACCAACCCCAAATACTTGAGCTCCTCCTCTCGCTCCTGCACAACCTCTGCCTGCTAAACAACAAACAAACGACAGCTCAGTTCGATCCCAATAACCAGATCCGTGAAAGTCGGGCGCGATCGTCGATCGTATGACGTCGCTCACTTTGTCGGATCGCGGCAGCCGCTCTACTTCGGGTGTGGTGTTCTCGGCCATGTTCACCGGCGAGCGGAGTGCCCTAGGAGTGAGGGTGGGCTCAGGGTAAAGAGGAGCGCAACGGTGTGTTGATGAGAAAGGGAGGGGACCTTTATAGGCAAGCGAGGCGTGGATGGTAATCTCGCCGGACGGCGAGAAGATTGGACGGTCCAGATGAAGTGATGCATGCCACGTGTCAACATCTTGTTTTGCAGTTTGTCGGTGCAGAAGTCGTGGTTGAGCGCTGGCGCTTTCTTTCACTTCTCAATTTATACGTGTTCCGTCGTGGGCTTGATCTTCTACCATGCTTTACCGCTCCCTCACTATTCTGCCCTTCATTTTTAGGTTTCGTTTGAGATTATTTTTAAAGTAATAATTATTTATATTTTTAATATATTTTTATCATAATTTTATTATCATGATATTTAATTATATCATTATTTATATATTTTTCTATTATATATTAAACTCATTTTAATATACGAAAAAACATTAACATCATTCACTTACATCACCCACTTACATACGATCATGTGCTTTTCGGAACGTGAGCTTCGATTTAAGGCCCAAAATTGTAACAAAACCCGTTTACAAAGTCAGGTGGTTCAGAAATTTTGGAAAATGAAAAAAAAATTAAAAAAAATTTGATTTTCATGTATTTATATATTTCAGAAAATATGAAAAAAATTTAAATTTTTTTATTACAATTATTTTTCTCCTACTATTTCTTACTTATTTGGTTGAAATCTTTTTTGTAATTTATGAAAATTTTATTATGACACATTCATCTAACCTTGTATATCTTATCCAACTTCTTTGATTATTATTAAACTTATAGTTACATGAAAAATGTAAAATTATATTTAAAATATTAAAATATAAAGTATTTATAATTTTTTTAGAATTTCCACAACATACACGAGTCCTAAAAAAATTTTATTTTCTAATTTTATTTTTCCTTTAGTTTCTTAAATTTTCATTCTTTATATTTTTGACATGGACAGATAAATTCTAGAAGTCAATTTTTACTACTTCAAAGCTGCAAAAATCAAACTCCAAACAAGGTCTTACATTTCATTTGTTAAATATAAAGAAAAAAAGTTTAAGAAAGTTACTGGAAAATACCTAAGGAGGGAGGGGAGTTATACATATAAAAAGGAGAGAGAATTTGTATATGTCAGAAATCTTAAAATAAGAAAATTTTGAACAAAATTTGCTATTTTAGATGTTTGTATATCTTCTAAATTAGGAAAAAATTTAAATTTTCTTATCATTACAAATATAAATTGTTTTTGCCATTTCTTAATGGTTAAAGTCGAAATTTTTTTTAAGATTGATAAAAATTTCATTACGATGTAATTTCCTAATTTCATGTCCTGCCCAACCTCCTTTAATCATTATTAAACTCATGATTACAAGAAAAATGTAAAATTATATTTAAAATATTAAAATATATAATATTTATAAATTTTTTAAATTAATTTTATAAAAATTCCATAATGTACATAAACCATTTTAAAAAAATTTCAATTTCCTAATTTTTCGTTTATTTTTCTTAAATTTTTATTTCTCATGTTTGTAACGAACACAAACAAATCATACAAAACAAAGTTGCTACTACAATTCGTAATTTGAAGGAAAATTTAATGAATTTTTCTTTGTATGAATATTAAACATTCTACCTCATTTTTTTATTTTTTGTTAATTTCTAAAACATTCTTTTCCGACAATTTGTTGAACATTCTTAAACTTTTTTTCAGATAATTTCTAGAAACACAAGTAAATCCCAAAATATCAATTTGATAACTCTTCCCAGCACTTAAGGTAAGTTTATACATGTGAAATTCATTAGAAATGAATGAATGATAATTTATTTTTTGAGTGGAATTGAATTAATTAGAAATAAATTTAATACAGAAGTGTTTGTGTACTATTTAAAATTAAATGAAACACGAAATTTTGACAGTTAGATAAAAGTAGGTGAGAAAACTTAAATTATATAAATTTTAAACGATTCATACTTCGTAAGTTTAAACTTCATTTCTATCTTAAACTGAAAAGTAAATAATATTGATGAAAATAAATTAAATTTAATTTTACTAGTACAAATAAGTAATTAATAAAAATTGTATTCATTGAAATTTAATTCTAATAAATTTTACAGATACAAATAAACCCTTTACACGAAATGCACAAAAGCATTCAACAATTTAACCTCTTAACGCACGATTTTTGCCCACGAAACCAGTACGTACCAACAACGAAACTTGATTTCGACAGTTGCACATTACTACATCTCCAAGACCAGTAGACGCAAATAAACCAACTAATCGATAAAAAACGCATCGCGATGTCAAATTCGTATACCAATTATTGCAAATGAAAATACAAAGCATTCCTGCCGTCATTTACCAATTCACCATCTAATGAGGATTAACAATCCAGTGATGCTGTCAAAATTTTCTTACGAAAAACCTAATTTCGCTGCACCACCGCCTGTGTGGGTTAGTGTCATCGCATTAATTATAGAAAATGATTGCTATGCTAATTTTTTTAATCTAATACGTTTATAAAAAATTAAATACATTCAGTCAAAAGATTGATACTTATCTCTTTTTCTTTTCAACATCTCTACTTTCTCATTCAATTCTAAATTAGAATACCAAAATTACTAAACTGTTTCATTTTAATAGAGTAAAAATTTAAAACTTAAATTTAAACACCTATAAAGTCAATTTTCTATAAATATTATTAAAAAATTAATATTTAGACCTTTCAATATTTTGTTGTCATGCACTTGTGAAAAAATTTTAGTTAATTTTATTTTAGTATTTAGATTTTTCAATATTTTGTTGTAACATTGTAACATTAGTTTGCTCTTGTTATTTACTCCTTTTATTAAAAACATTTGATGAATTTCCAAAACTTGTGTATGATTCGTTTTACACTGTAAACATGATAATGTGATTTACATGTTAACATGATGTAATTTTCAACGTTAACAAATCTATATTAATTTGTGATATTGTATGTTAAAATTCAACATAGGTAAAATTTTTATAATAATTAAATATGATTAACATTATAAAATCACAAAAATAGAATTTTAGCAATACTTTTATTTATTTTTAAAAATATTTTTAATAAAATAAGTTCTTAAAATATTTATAATAACATTATAAAAAAATACAAAGGTAAAATTAAAACTTTTTTAAAAATTTTAAAAAATACTATTCTATCGAACAAACATAACTCTTCTACCCCTCTTTTTTTCAAACGCCGCTCCTTCAAAACATCGTTACAATACTACTCCAAACGTTAAAAGCTGTATTTTAAAATTTAAATAAACACACCCTAAGACCCTTAATCTAAATATACCACACAAACATGAAACAAAATATTTTCGTATGCCACCGGCCAATTTAACCAGCACAGCCCAATGCGACGACACGAATTGAATCTAAAATCCACACCGCAGTGGAAATGGAGAAGGCATATCTTATGTCATGAACTTCTTCACTGTCGGCATGTGCAGGGGAAGATCCACACCGCATTTAAAAATACAAGGATGCTCGTCAAATCAGTCTCCTGGTTCACATTTTGTCTTTCTTATTGCAGTCCCTCTTGGTTCACAAATTAGGAGCGGCATCAGGACTTTCAGACATTGGTAGAATTATGCCAGGACTGCCTTGAGGTTGAAGAGGAAGATCCTGCAAAAGGAAATTCAAGAGAAAGGAACTCGTAATAACATTCAAGTATAGGCCTCCATGCTTATGCAACTCGTAATAACATTCAAGTATAGGCCTCCATGCTTATGCAACTCGTAATAACATTCTGCTGGTGTGCAGAAAAGAAAACAAGAAAGCGAGGCCTTTGATTTTATAGTATTAGTGCAGTCGTAACATGAATATAACCATATTATGACAAAGACATCGATCCCACCATAGGATCAACATGAACCTCCAGCGATTCCTATTCTTCACAAAATTCAGTTACATTATATAATTCTATATGTTTTCCCTACTTCTAATCAAAAACTTTCCACACTTCCTCTGTCTACTTTAAATTTCACCTAAATTTATTATTTCTCCATTATATAAAGCTTTAGTGGACATGAACAAAACATATAATACAACACCCAACCATAGTGCTATAAATGAAGTTATTCTTAGAATTCAAAGAGACGACCACCAAGTCACAATGAAGCGACCTTAGGGTTGCAACAAAGTTCACCTTAGCACATGGAGTTTGATTCAAAGATAAATCAGTTCTACATTTACGTAAAATTTCCAAATCCTAAGCAATTGGCATTACCTGTTGCGGTGCAAGTAGCTGTGGCTGTTGATCCTGTTCAGCCAGTGTGTACGTTTGTGGCTGAGACATCCTATAGTAAGGCTCTTTTAGCTCAAGTTTGCCAGAAGAAGTCTGAAGTAAGCCTCCTTGTTCGGCAGCAGGACCCCACATTTTAGCTTATAATGATAGAAGAGTATCATAATTAGTTGCCTTTCAACACAATAACAAAAGAAACATGAAGAAAGAGATTTCTCACATGACAACGTCAAGTAAATTGTATAACTTTGTGCATTATGGGCCACCATATGAAGCCGCCCAGTAATTTCCTGACCAGCCATTACATATATGGGCTGCTGAAGTACACATCGTATCTGGTACCAATGAGTTGTGGGAAAACCAGGCGCAGTGGTAAGCCATCTTTGTACACAACTGCACAACATACATTTTTGTTAAGCTTTTTAAAAAAAATACACCAACGTGTACATTAGCAAAATGTTAACTGTGTAAAGTTGCAAAAGTTGGGATGTGAGTAGGCTATCTCCCAGAAGAAATAGGATGGTTACCACCGATAGTGTCGTGTACATATTATTTTTATCAATAACATACGGAGTAAGAGGGGATATCTGTTTCACATATTAGCTATATACAGTATGATCTGCTTCTGCATAGTGCAGTATATAACTGTCAGTAACATGCAAGCACTTCAACGATTTTTTATTCCAATAACTTTTATTCCGGGCAATAAATTACATAACATAAAAGAGGTTTCCTCATGATAACAAAGTACAAAAATATATAAACGTCAGAATTACAATAGTGAATTTCCAACATCATCCTTCCATTCCAGTTATAACTGTAGTGAATGTAAGGTTTTGTCTAAGGTTTGCATCTTAAAGTGAATCATCCATACATCACATTTTCCCTCTACTTAACACCAATTTTTTTTTATTGCAATAACTTTTATTCCAGACAATAATTACACTATAAAAGAGGCTTCAACATTATAACAATATACAAAGACAAATTTTAGAATAACAATTGTGAGTTTCCGACACCATCCTTCCACTCCATTTATAACCGTGGTGAATGTAAGGATTTGTTTAAGGTTTGCATCTTAAATGGTAGTTAAATGAATATCTAGATAGAAGATCGATCAGTGATATATATTGTAAACCCTTTACAAAAATGAATAAATTTCTTGGCTCTTTTCTTCTAAATAGTATTAGACCCCCGATCAAACCACCACTGCTTCTGTTTTCACGTACATTAGCACTCCACTCACCCAATTGATCGCTCAAACGCTGTTGGCTATGTTGTTCATCCATTCCTCTCCACGTCACCCACTCTAAAGTCACTTTTCCTGCTTGAATTGGATCGTTGGCACCTCACCCACCTCTATCATTGTTGTGACTGCATCACTGACCACTCAATCAGCCTCCACAGTCTCACCTGCGACCATATGTTAAGGTCATCTTAACTGCTATTGTGCAGGCCTCTCTACATCATTAGCCGGCCACCTCTTCATCTCGTTTGTTGCCCTATGTTTGCTGTCGACCAAGCTCCTCTTAGCTACAAGGACTGACGTTGCAAACATATGACCCGCAAGGAGTCTACAGTTCGACAACTGATAGGTCTACCAAAGAAACTGAATGAATGAACTACCTATTATAGTTCAAGAGCGTTCAAACTTTTGTTGCAGCACAATGGAAGGTTCATCATCTCACTAAACCACCATTGGATATCAAAGAAGCAACTTATGATGATTGGTTTGCGGATGATTCCACTATAGTAACTTGGCTTGAAAAAAGTATGAAAACTAATGTTGCTTGTGGTGTCATGATGCCACGTCCAGCTAAAATAAAGTGATTTGCATCACCTTTCATCAAATGTATGGTCATGAGAAGGACATTGCATGGGTATATAAGACTTATGGGCAACTTGTTGGTTTGCAAATAACTGGCTAGTTGGTTCAAGAGTATTTTGCTACATTGCGCTCCTTGTTTGAGGAATTGGAGATGTATAGGCCAATTACCTCTGATGTCACAATAATGAGGCAATAGTGCACTGACCTCGTTGTTGCTTTCATTGCTATTCTCCCACAAGATCTTGCATCACAAGTTGGCAGCTAGATCTAAGGGATTACAACATTCCTAATCTTTCAAATGTCACCCATTGCCACCTATTACCACTCATTGCCTAATGTCACTCGTTGCTTGCTGCATGATGCTCAACGCTTGATGCCACTCGTCAAGATAGACAATTGTTGTTGCTCAAGGATGGATGACTGTTGTCGCTCGATGATGGACGACCATTGATGCTTGAGGATGGACGACCATTGATGCTTGAGGATGGACGATCATTGCCACTCGCCACTCATTCCAAGTTCCTACTATTGTCCTATACCTGTTCCGCCTCCTAGCTTCCTTGCCAAAACCATCACTACTCAACTTCCTCAACGAAAGGCTTGAAACCCTCACTGCTCACTGAAACCCTTGTCACTTGCCTTCCTCGTCAAAAGGCCCAAAACCCTCACTGCTTACGACTCACCCAACACCCCTCTACCTCCTACCTTCTTTACCAAAATCCTCACTGCTCACCCACCACTCACTTCGTCTCTAACCTTTGGCCTTCCTCGTCGAAACCCTCACCACTCACCTAACACCCCTCTGCCTCCTACCTTCCTCACCAAAACCCTCACCACTCACCTAATAATCCTCACTGCTCACCCACCACTCACTTCGTCTCTAACCTTTGGCCTTCCTCGTCGAAACCCTCACCACTCGCCTAACACCCCTCTGCCTCCTACCTTCCTCACCAAAACCCTCACCACTCACCTAATGTCCCTCCACCTCCCATTTTCCTCACTAACAACCTTCCACCACTCCACCTGCCACGACACCACCCACTAAATCACCTCACCGATGCTTGTCGAAACCCTCACTCCATTGCCTAACTCGACAATCCACTACAACCCTCGAAATTTTCAAATCGTGCCATTTGTGTCGTGTCAACCCCGAACATGTAATGTTGGCACATGTCGTAGAACAGAACCATGTCAACACAACCCACAAACCTATATCATGTCAATCAACAACACAATTTGACCATGTCAGCACGAATGAGCACGCCCATTTGACATGTCTACCATTACAACATTAATAATGAATGGTCTCGTACAATTTTTGGTCAAGGCACTATACATGCCTCTTCTAGGATTTGGCTCAATCAAGTCCATGTATCATATTTTCTGATAAAGCTCTTGTTAATTAGTGCCCTTAGTATTCAACTTTCATAATCAATTACCTTTTATTCTAATTCATTGTATTTTTCAAGATTTACCATTAGGACCAAGGATAGGTTTGGACCATAAGCAGAATGATGATGTGTACCTTCTGGTTCACAATAAACTTCCATGTAAATTGGTTGCATTGCTATCTACAATGGAGACCTTTGTCTTATAGCATTACAAGCTTAATCACCCATCTTTATATAAAAGCCCAAATAGGCTTTGCCTTGGGTCTATATTTCCCTAATTGAATAAACATAGTGCTACTACATTTAGTTGTCTTTAGCTTATGTCTGGTAAAGATATTTTTGGCCTCATCCACTGTGATGTTTGAAGTCCTAACTATGTCTCATCAGTATTTGCTTATTGTCATTACATGATTTTTGTTGATGACAACTTTAGTCTCATATGTCTACTTTTTAAAAGATCATCAAAATGAGTTGCATATTGTTAAAACTTTTAAACTAAAATAAAAACACAATATTCTATTACTCCTAAATGCTTGTGTATCAACAATGTGCTAGAATTTGTTAGCAATGATTTTCAGGATTTTTGTGCATTCTTTAGTGTTATCATCAAACCACATGTCCCCATAGCTTACAATAAAATGAGGTTGCGAAGCACAAAGACCGTATATTTTAGATGTGATTTTAACCTTGTTAATACAAATGAAAAGTTAAAAAATACCTTTGTCATTCTCATTTCTTCATATCTCGTAAATCACATGTCACCTTCTCCCCTTGGAGGTGAGATCCCTCTTCGTTGTCTTAGTCCTGAGGTAAAGCCATTTTCTATACCTATAGGAGTATTTAGCTGTGTTTCCTTTCTCTAAGTCCTCTCCCTTAACTTGATAAGTTAAATGCGTATTTGTTGACTATTCCAAAACTCAAAAAGGTTATCAATGCCTCCACCCCCCACTAAGAGATACTATGTCTTAGTTGATGTTATGCTCCGAGTCCTAAGCTTAGTTTTTTGTGATGTCATTTAAGTGCAAATAACATTCCTTTACCTGTACTTGTTCCCATAAGTGGTGAAACAATTGCTGCCCACAATGTCACCTCTTGCCCATTATTGGTGTATTTTATGATGTATCTAGTCAGCATCATCTCCGTCGCCTCAACTCCAGATGTAAAGTTTGACATGTCCACCATCAACCATGATCTTCCTCTTACCTAACGTAAAGGTACAAGAGCTTACACTAATCATGTTATTTCCTTCTTGGTTAACTATGATCACCTCCAACTTTGCTTTTGATGCCTTGTTTTGTCCACATTTTCTAAGTCTATATCTAGCTATCAAGAGGCTTTACAACTGCCACATTAAAAAGCAGCTATTGATGATGAAGTGGAAGTCATGCAATCATGTGGTACCTAGGAGTTGGTATCTTATCTTGTTAGGGAAAATTTAGTCACTTACAAGCGGTTCTTCGCCATTAAATGCAAGCCAAATGGTTTAGTGGACAAGAATAAAATGTCATATAACTTGTGACTTTACTCAAACATATGAGGTTGATCACGCAAAAGCTTTTTCCCATATTACACAACTTAACTCTTAATAGTGTATTTCACTTCATTGCCATCAACTAACAATGAGATTTATACCACCGAGATGTTAAAAATGCCCTTTTTATGGTAATTTAATTGAGAAGTTTACATAGAATATCTTCCTAAGCATGTTGCTTAAAGGTAGAATCTAATGTATGTTGAGAACTCACCTTCTTTAGGTTTTAATGATGTCAAACAACTTGACATGGAACAAATAAAGACATGAAAAAATCAAATCAAAGTATAAAGTTAGAAAGAAAGAATGAAGTGTACGAAGACAGAAAGCCATCAAGAAAGCTTCTAAGTCTTCAATAGAAGTTCTATTGAAATTCATAGGAAAATCTGTTGTCAGAGCCCGCACGTGAAAAAGCTTCTAAGTCCCCAACAGAAGTTTCTCTTTAGGTCATAGGAAAATCCGCTACCATTGTAAAAACTGAAAATGGAAGCCAAAGACAAAATAGAAGTTCTGCCAGAGCCAAGCTAAATACAAACGGAAGTTCCACTCGAGCCAAGTTAAATACAAGCGAAAGTTCCACTAGAGCTAAGCTAAATACAAATGGAACTTCCGTCAGAGCCAATAAAAAATCATGAAGTCCATAATTCCACAACTCGCCATAAAGGTAAGATCATATATATCTACAGTTCACCGTAAAATTACGACCATAAGTTTACAACCCATCATATAGTTATCACACAGTATTTTCACTAAGTAATCCTACTCAGACCCAAACCTTACGACTTCCATGGAATATTCACTCTAAACCTTCCGAACACCACGTAACGTTTAAAGCCACAAAACTTTCACTAAATCCTAAATATTTTGGACACCTCGTAATGTTTAAACCCAAAAATATTTCCTAAGGTTGTCACCCATAGAATTAAGCTCATCTACACCTTATACACACCTAGACAAAAAAAATCGGAACATCATTCAGATATTCGAATGATTATCCGAATTTTTTGTAATGCAATACATCTTAGAAATTCCTCCCAAGTCAAATTCAGATAATCGTTTTCAGTAAAATGTTATTCTGAATTGACTTCAAAAAAAAATAAGAACATGATTCGAATATCCAAATGGAACCGTGCTTAGGCCGACACTGGGTCATTGGGCCGACAGCAAAGTCGCAGCGCCAGGTCCTAGGAAGAAGAGTTAAAGAGGGGAAAGGAAAATTGGAATAATTAAAGAAGAGGAGAGAAGAAGGGAAGACTGAAAGAAGTGAAGAACTGATGTTTGAAGAAGAGAAGAAGAAGAAGAAGAGTCGAAGTGCCTGGGCCGACCGTCGTGTCATTAGGCTAGAAACCAGGTCGCAATGTCGAGTCTCAGGAAGAAGAACCGAAGAGAGGAAAGGAAGAACTGAAGAAGAGGAGAGAAGAAGGGAAGATCCGAAAAACTGAAGAACTGAAGTTTGAAGAAGAAGAAGAAGAGTCGAAGTCGAAGTGCAACGATCGGTCGGCGTCACAACATGCAAAGTGCAATAGCCGGGTCCTCGAGATTGGTATGCAACAAGCGAGGCATGCAATAGGCAAGACGTGCAACAAGCAGCCGACTACTACGTACAACGGCCAACAGGCGGCTGGCTTCAACACTTTGTCGATGTATTTGCTCAATTTTTGAATGAAATTTAAAATCAATTTAATGTTGTTTCAAAGATTTTTCGTACTGATAATGCCTTAAAATTTCTTCACTTTGATGTGCAATCTGTGTGCTTCTCATGGTATCCTTCATCAAACCACCAATGCTCATACATCTCAGTAAAATGGTGTCGTCGAGCATAAATATCATCATCTTCTTGATGTGGCTCGTGCACTAATGGTTGAGATGCATGTTCCAAAATGCTTGTGATCTAATGTAGTTGCCACTGCCACTCATTAATTAATCGTCTTCTGTCCTTACCTCTGGGGGCGCTATTCCTTTACAATGGCTTTCTCTAGAATGTGAGCTTTTTCCTTTACCTACTTGTGTCTTTAGGTGTGTTGCTTTTGTCAAGAACCTCTCTTCGAGGCTTGACAAGCTCTCACCTCGCTCTATTAAGTGTGTATTTGTAAGGTATCCTTGGTTGTAGAAAGGATATCGCTATTTTCATCCTCCCACTAGGCGATACCTTGTTTCTGTTTCTTGAGCATACCCATTATTTTGATAGTCCTTCTAGGTGTCTTGAAGATCCTATGCCTTCCCTATTCCAGTGGCGCCAAAGATTCTTCCTCTAGTTCCCACAACCACACTGAGTCCCGTTTCACAGCCCTTACAAGTCTATCAACGTCGTCGCACCCTTGTTGCTCCTCTATCGACTCCAGATTCGCCTAATATTGCAAATCCCACTCCTTCTGACCTCGATTTTCCCATTACTTTGCGGAAAGGTACTCATTCCTCCACCCTTCATCCTATCACCTGTTTTGTTTCCTATGCCCACCTTGCTCTCTCCTTTTTCCGTTTTGCTCTTTCCCTCTCCATGGAGTTTATTCACATGGATTATCAAGAAGCACTTATCTTTCCACATTGGAAGTCTGTCATGCTACTTGAACTACAAGCTTTACATGATCGTGGGACTTGACAACTCATTTCTTGCCATGCTTCTGCTCCCGTGGTCAGTAGTCGTTGGGTTTTTGCTATCAAAAGGAATCCATATGGCAATGTTGCCACATACAAAGCTCGTCTAATTACTCGAGGCTTTACTCAAACATATGGTGCTACCTTTGCACCTGTGCCCCATCTCAATTTTATTCGCATCATTTGTCACCAATGCTTTTCTAAATGGTGATCTATGTGAACAGGTTTTTATGGAACCACTTGATTTTGTTGCTTAAGGGGAGACTCAAGTTTGTCTTCTCAAGAAAGATGTTTATGGTCTCAAACAAAGCTCACGTACTTGGTTTACAAAATTTAGTATTGTGCTTACGTCATGGGATTTTAGAAAATGTGTGGTGGACAACTCTATTTTTATTAAGCAAAATGCTAGCAAACATATCATTATGGCTTTTTGGCCTCTCCCTTTTCTCTATTCCTCTTTCAACAATCTAAATTTTGAGAATCAAGAAACTCAGGCTGCATTTAGGAACTTTTTTAGCTCCAGAAGTGGTAAACCGTGATTTTTGATGATTTCCTTTCCAAACAAATTTTCCCCACATCGATTGTCGAAATGCTTTAAATGACGGGTCATGATGAGTTTGTATGGTTGTAAATATATTTATAATGTTTGTATGTGTTTTAATATTTAAATAAGTAATGTAAATGTTAAAATTTTATTTTTTAATATTTATGTGATTAAATGTCATGATGAGATTAATATGAAAAAACTATCTCAAAAATCTACCCATGTTATCATGGATTTGGTAGTGATTTTTGAGTTTGGGAGTAGGCTTCCCAAACGAAGCCTCAATTTAAAAAATTCAATCTATTGACCCACACAATCAGGGCTTGGGTGACGCCTAGCCATTTTAAACATCTGAATTTTCAAAATCAAGGAACTTAATTTAAAAAGTTGGACCTATTGAACCACACGAAGAGTGCCTGGTGATGCCTAGCCAAGAGTTACAACAATCGGCGTCATCTTGTGCCTAGCAATTATCCTTATTGAAAACCTTCATGTGTACTTGGGTAGCCAAAAAGTACTTTGCAGAGTTAATTATGTTAAGCCTTCATTGTCCATTGCACAATAAATGAGTACATATATATAATACCTTTGAGTATTCTATTCTATTTCATTGATCAAGAACAACAAAGAAATATTTTATCTCTAAAATTACTGAATAAAGCAATATAGCTCCGCTGATTATACCAATCCACATATGCCTCTCTTTTATCAACTCCCTTAGGAATTTCAGACAATCAAAGCCAAGCTATTATCCCCAAATGAACACCTTAGTGTTTACTACCAAGGAATCTCAGATTATCATGCTTTGAATGGAGGTCCCATGGAATGTCAAATACCAATTTACTTAGTATTAATGGAACGAACGATCTGTCATTGAGACACTACCTTGAGTCATTGAAGATGATGCCAATGGTGTTGCCAACCTTCTCCTGGATCGTTGACACCTCCTCCAACTCCAAAAGACATCACCAACTACAGTAGGACCACTGCTGAAGTAGCAACTCCCATTGTAGTTGTAGAGGGCTAGCCGCAATAGAGCTTTATTGGAAGCTTGAGGAAGAAGATGTCAAAGACATCATGTAAGCAGGACATGAAAAGGGAAAAGAAGAAAAGAAAAAAAAAAAGGAAAAAGGAAAATAAAAAAGAAAAACGTTAAAAAAAAGAGAAAAAAAGAAAAAAAAATTACGTTTTAAAAAAGTAGAATTATTTAAAATATAAAAATATTTTCAAAATTTTTTAAAAATTTATGTTTGCTAATAAATAACATTAATTTCATCTATATTATCACAATTTTTATGTTCGATTTTTTAAATTATTTCATGTAAAATATATGAATTACATTATAAGAATAAAAATTTATAATTTACTCTAAAATATTATAATTAAATAAACTTTTAATTATTAAAATCATTAAAAATGAAATCATTTATTTCTACATGTATAATTCCTTTATTTTTTAAATCATTTGTCATTACGAGTTTATTTTACTTATTTGTAAATAGTTTGAGGCCCTTTTTAGATATGTGACTACTATATATCCAATTGATATTTGATGCTTGATAATTGCCTAAAAAATTTATTACAAGTGTTTTTATATGCTAATCATAACTTATTATATCTTATTCCTAAGTTTTAAATTAAAATTTTGTATTTTATGATCATTTCTAGAGAATTATTGTATTTTCACCGATACAAGTTAAAGGCTCTTAAACAATCCTGAACTGTTAATTTATACCACACCATTATGCTAGTCCTACGATACCATATTGAATCTTCTCACTAAAATAAGCTGTCTAGTGAAAAGGAGAGCAACCATGTTAAGCCCATGGCATGCCACTAGATATTCGATATGGGATTTTTTTAACCGCACAACATATTTCATCCAAAAATGTTTAATTTTTGCAAAGAAAAACGTTTAAAATCGAAAAATATCTATATTTAATTAAATGGATTTGATAAAATATAAACTTAATAAAGGCAAGGCAAGGCAGGTATCCAAGGTGTGGCGTTATCACACTTTGGCACCAAGACAAGTTACGTGTCTGTGGCCTGCCTTAATAATCCTGTGTCAATCACACCATAATGCAGTAGATACGTAATCCAACATTTCTCCAATTTGGCGTAGTTCTAAAATCATATCTTATTAACGTGTGCTACTTTGCTTTTTATAAAGGAATTCCATTGAAGAGGCTATGTCCTCATATAAGGTTTCCTTCGTACAAAATCTTTACTCTGGTCTAGGCAAATACAGTGTCATTTGATGTCATCTTTCTAGTCTCAAGTTTACCTTAATGTTAATGGTAAAACCTTGAAGTGTTCCCATCTCCCTCACCCTACCAAAGATGACACTCCATCTACAGACTTCCCTGAAATCTTTCCTGTATAATGATGATATCTTTTTTGTCTCAAGTAAATCCTTACCAAATACAACACCCCACCTACAGTCCTCCCTGTAGTAATATAATCACATGAGAATAAATCCCTGAATTTATATCACCATTAACAGTCACCACAGCAACCACATTGACCACAATTACAGGACCTTCGGTTATAGATTCAACCAACCATAATTACAAGAACGTCCTTAATGGTGCAAAATCTGTATCTCGAGAACTGTAACGTGGATATGGAAAGAATATGTCAATTCATATGTGACTCATTTCTGACTCCATTTCTGATTAGAACTTTGTAGCATGCAATAAAAGATAAGAAGGGTTCAATAGATAACCTTAACCTAGAAAAATTGCAGTTAGGAAACGGAAAGATAAAAAAAGTAACATAATCAGTTTCACATAGTTTTTTATAAGATTAAGGGGAAATACATAAATCACCACAGTTAGGAATTGATGACCATTACGCAAGCTGTGTAAACTAGAACAGCATAAAAAAAGAACCAGGTATTTCGTGCAATACCTTCCATTAAATAGTACATCAAACCAGCATGCCAAGCCATGGACTCGCGTGCCTACAGAAGCTTTGAAATGAAGAGGGATGTCAATATCATAAAGCTCCTCTTCCTGAAAATTGAAGAAAAAAATTGATAATCATTGTATTGAAAACCAACATCAAAACATTAACTCTTTGGATTATTGGTAAATAAAAATAAAGAATATGATATATGTTGGAAGAAATATCAAGTGAAGAAATAAATATTCCGTTACAATTCTATATTTATCATCATCAAAATTGAGGAGAGATTGCAAGAACTTTACGGATAAAAATCAAAATATGTTAATAATTTTAGAATGGTGATTAAAATTGAATGGTGTTCTATTAGGAATATGCTTTAGATTATGTTGCAGTTTTGAGAACATTTTCGCTATTTAGAAGGTTTTTGAATTCGCATTTTAATTGTGGGAAAAAAAATTTAACGTGAATTTCAATATATTTCTTATATCTTGTTGATTAGAACATTTTCTTTACAAGTTGAGAAAGTCTATGAATTTCAAATAAAATTGAATATTATTTACTAATTTGATTATAGAAAGATATGGTGTGTATTCTTCATGCATGGACTGTAATTTGAATTGTAGGCACAAAGGTTGGATGTCAAGGGTAGATGTCCACACAAGCTACAGAATCAACATGCAGAATGGAAACCTAATGCAGACGTTCAATGAAGCTTCCAGAATCAGCTGCAATAGGAGAGGATGACAGCTGGTCTTCTCAAGGCTCTTCTAGATTGCATATTCCACCTAAGTGAGGGTGGTAGAATGTTTTGAGTGTTCCAAGACGGGGATGGTATGAGACATTTGCTTCAAAAGGAATCTGAGTTTTACGAAATCATCTGACCTCAGTAGTCTTTTTCATTCCCCTACACTCACAATTCATATCCAGAGTCTTAAGAATCCTCATTGCATATTAGGAGATAGGCATGACAAGAAACTTTTAGCCAAGACCCTTTACCATGTCTTGCCATTCAGTGGAGTCTGAATTAGAGTGGCCAAGATTAAATGAATGAAAATCTTTTCCATGAAGCTCAGATTATTTGTGTGGCAGCTATGATCAATGAAAGTATCAATATCATATGGACGATCAATCCTCTACAAAGACAAAATGTATTAAGGATTCGTTTGTGAAACAAATCTTTACAAATTTCAACTTAAAACTCAAGGAATAAATTAAAACAAGCAATAATAAGTATATAAAAACACTAGAATAGATTTTTCAAGCAATTATCATACATAAAATGTAAATTAAATAGAGATATAGTAGTCACATGCATGAGAAAAGACTTAAATCATGTAGAAATAAAAAAAATAGTCCATAATGTAAAATGATTTAAAATATAATCAGATCATACTAAAATCAATTCAAAGTTGAATACCTTGGAAGGTCGTAGCTTTGTCCATGTTGCATCAGATATAATCGAAACATCTAGCTGTGCATTTTATGTTCCCTTTACATCACATAACAAACCAATGGTATGTATGTGGCATAACCCATATGATACTCTATAACCCACAAATAATATTTTGAATCAAGTATGTTCACATGATATCACATCTGTGGGACATGATGAAATATCACTATGTTAGATTCTTTTGGGGAAGGAGGAACCCATAAAGTGGTGTCTCAATCTTGTTTTTGTGCCAGTGTTCTCTTCATAGTTGGAATGGATCGAATGCTCCATGATTGCATCCCATATCTCCTCCACTATGTTGACTTGAAGCATGGTAGCTAGACAAGTGATGTTAATAGATTTGTCCATGTACCATCAAAGCAGTAACCAGATAATTCATATGATTCTTCATAGGAACTGTACATGTAAGGATCTTAACTATGAGGTTGAGGTTGAAAACCAAGATCATGCATCTACAAACCCACAAACAAATGTGAAAAAAATGGATTGGATTGTCCTCTTGTAGTCTCTTGTTGTATGTCATCGATACCCATCTTTTTCCTTGTGTAATGATACAGTAGTGATTCATAATCATGTCTGTAAGATAGTCAAGCACCATAATCCAAATCTTGAGTGGCATGGGTGAAGAGCCCCTCACTTGTAAATGGAATAAAGGTGTGTTTGGTAACGAAGTACTTTAACTCCAAATATACTTTAACTCTGAATACTATGAAGAGTTAAAAGTTATCTTGTTACCAAACAAAATCAAACTTCATAGTGAATTGTAAGATAAAAACTTGTACATAAGGGTTTTTGCAATGATGATGATACTTAGGAATTTGTGTAGAGCTACAAATGAAGCTAAAAGATCATTATTAAACAAAACCTATGTAACTTATGGATTTCAAACTAATGAATATTACTACCACTACCACCACCACCAACATTGTTAATATCATCATCATCAAGAGAATGTATGACAATCATCAGCGTGTGATAATCATCATCATCAAAATTTGAAAATCTTTTGATACCACAAGGCTGTAAAGAGAAATTCATGTATTAATCAATAGCAACACCTAACTACCTTGCAATATGTTAATGTGACTTTCAATGCTCCTAACCAAGAATTAGCTTGCCATTCTCTTCCATTTTACAACAAGATCTTTGTTGCTCAATTTTTTATAAATGAAAGTGACATCAATTAAACTCAATGTATCATCGTCTTTTCCATTACTTACATGCTTCATACCAAAAATCATCATAACTAATGAAAGCCAAATCATTCAACCACTAAAGCTGTTAATATGTTCCTTCGCTTTGTGTAGATCAAGTTAAATGTACTTTACTTTTTTACAACTAGAAAAATAGGTACTCTGAAAAAATACTGTGATTGCAAGTTACCTAAAACTAGGAGTGTTTATCCGATGGATCACCCATCATTCAGTTAAATATATATATATATATATATATATTAGTAATGTTAGAGGAAATGATGTATTAGGATTTGTGTATGGTATAGATTTAATCTCATAGGTTAAGTTATTTTATATTTGTTATCTTACTTTTATATATAGAAGCTGTATATTTTGTTAATGAATATATAACTTCCAACTATTCTCTTGTGCTTCAACAAGATATCCAAACTTAAGTTATGAGAGTCCATTAAGATAAGAGAAATGGGTAAGGAGGAGAGAGACCCTACCCAAAACCCTCCTCCCAACCACCATAGATCATCTTTTCTCCACTAGACCTCTGCTCCTGAGACAAACCCAAGCACTCTTTACCTCCTCAATGATGCCCAAACCTTTCATGGGTTTCAACCCGTGTACAACTGGTTTTTTCTGTACACATCTTTGATACCTATTCACCACTACCCATGCCCTCCTCCTCCAACACTCATTCTTGGTTTCCCCAGTCCAATCTCCTCTAATACTAGATTCATTCATTCAATCCTATTAGATGGCCTAACAACATATGATTCTTCATCTTCTCAATCCTGATGAAGGACCAAAACTCGGTGTTGTTGCTTGTCTTCTTGTTATCTAGTAGGTGGTCTCTTGATGCCTACAATTCCTTTAAAGGTCATCTCTTCTATTGCAACCTTTTTTTACAGTTGTTCCTTGGAGCTCTGCTTGCCTTTCTCAATGTTGTCGTCATAGCAACTGTTAGAGCTTCTACATTTTTTTCTACTACCTGAAAATGTATCATCTGATGATTACTCTACTACTACTGCCTCCTCATAGTTGGAAGTTCTATACCTCTACATGATTGGACGTACCTTACCATTGTTGCATCCTCATGGAGACTTATTTCCACTGTCTATTGCTTTTACTTGTTTCTAATTAAGTTTGTTTGAGTTTATTCCTAAGATTATTGTGTTATTGAGTCTGTTGCAAGCTACATGTTGTCTTGAAAGGGAGTGTTGAAGGAAATAATATATTAGGTTGTGTGTAGTGTGAGTACACTCCTGCATGAGTTAAGGAAAAACATAAATGTTTAAGTTATGAATTCTAAACTATTGATGATAGATTATTCTTAAATGTTGAAAATAAACAAAACATAATATTTTAATATATGGCAATGGCTTGGATGGCAACAACAACTAAAAGGAGGTGGTGATTGGTAGCTCCCCTTATTTTGTGTTTTTAATTTACAATAAAATAATATATATTTAACATAACTAACAAAGATGCCTAAAAACCAATTTATTTTGTTATCAATAACATAAAATTCTAATTGAAGTAAATAAAAATTTTAAGAAATTTTTAATATTTTAATCACTGTAAAATACAACCGCAATTTTCACATCATATTTATTGATTTTCCTTCATGCAAATTACATAGGCAATATCATATAAAGTTTCTTAGATTAAACAAATAAACAAGAGTAAATAAAGATCAGAATCAACTACCATAGAAACTTAAGAATGCACGAACCAAATTTCAGATCATTAGGTTTAATATTATTATATCCTATATAGGCCAAGGTCATTACCAACAATGTCAAAGCACGAACTAATTTAACATACGAGTAAAATCCTACATATAAGGAGTAAGAACCACCAACTTTAGAAAATATTAATATTGTACAACTTAATGAGGATGTGTGTGTCTTCCCAAATTGTCTCGTATTAAATATATGAGTGTGTTCCGACAAAGTCTACTATCAAATGTTTCACAAGATTATTATAAGTAGCTTGAGATGTTTAGGTGAAAACGATTATTAATCAACCAGACCCAACCCAACAATGGTGGGTTGGAACCTTTAGTATAAAGCTAATTACACAACTAAAAATTTTAGACGTGATTATCAAATATAACGTCATTATGACCGGGTTCAGGACAGTAAAACATACGTGTTTCACAAGTAGATCAAGAGAAATTGTGTCAGAAAGAAAATATGATGATCATGCCTTGCAAATAAAATAATAGCCTAGCTTCAAACATATTAAAAAAATTTAAGGATAGTATATCAACTGAACTTTATAATATCTCTTCAAATTAAAGATATAATTCTTGTAACTGATAGTGGTAAACCTTCTACATCAACTTATTCCGAAAAAAATTATCTAACAACGAAATTAATAAAGATGTATGTCCAAGTTTATGTAAGGTCAAGGAAGGTATACCGATAGACTGATTGACATAGACAAAGGCAATAGATCACATATTGATAACGGATTCCCACTCACATTAACCAGGCATGAGTTATCATAAGTAGATCAGAGTTCCTATGCAGAAATCTAGAAAAGAAAGGTTTGATTGCAAGGTCTAATCAATGAAATCTGCATCAACAGAATCCAATAAAATGAAACGGTACAAAACTAGAACACTAGATTATTTTTCTAATGTAAGATATACCAAAAGGAACGGGAAATTATTAATGTGTCTATACCATGCAGCTTGCAAAACCCAGAATGCAAAATGAAGAAGAAAGTAGATACAAGATAAGGCATAAAAAAGAAAGTTCAATGCCACAAAGTTAACCACAATGAGCATCAAAATGATAAACACAACAAGCTACTGAACCACAGGACCTACCTTGATGCAAGTCCAGTCTAATGTGTGAAATATTGCTGGTGAAACCAGGAATCTTGGATCAAACGCATCCACCACTGGCTGCAAGAGAAAAATAGGATCACAATCTTATCACACTGAACTGCACTGCAGCAACTTTAGAAATATGGAAACAATTACTCTTGCAACAAATTCATGAAAATCACGGATTCAAAAGGCAACTTAGGAAATATGGCAGATAAGATGAACGTATAGAAACAATTTGAAGCTCTTTTCTTCTACACATTTGCGCAAGTAGAACTGGTTCTACATTTTACACCAGAAGTCAGAAAATATGTCAAAAGAAAGGAACCATCAAACAGAAACATGAGTACTTATTAAAAACCAGTAGGTAGATCCCCCAGTTCCCGTTTTCATTCATGATGAAACACAACAGAATCATGAAACTTATGTACAAGATCTTTTCACAGACAAGGAAATTAACTATGAATTATCAAACTTCAGTAGGTTGAAAAACAGACAGATGTCAGAAAATTTTCATTATGTCAATCATGTCACTAGAAAAATAGTAAGGAAAATCAACTTTCATTGAAAATATAAAAAACAACAGGTGTTCACAAAACTTCGTCAACATTTGTCAATGTGACAAATCAAAAAACATTTTGGCCCTTTAGGTCTAGAATTTAGTTTAGCTGGCAAATAGTCCTCAAGGAAACATTATCATGATCGAGGAATAGGACAATGTCTAATCATACATGCAGGATAGGAGGAATAGGATAATGTTTAATCATACAACATATTGGCATTTTATGTTGGCAGCCTTTCATCAAATTCCAAATATTGCAACTGTTGAGCTGTAACCCTTTTACTTAGTTCAATATTATTAACTGGTGCTCTGAAAAAGGAAATCAAGTTTTTTCATCTATTATGTAAAATCAATCAATTTGATGACATTAAGTACAGCTGGTTGCTAGCATTTTAAGAAACAAAATATACCACAGCAGACACACTTAATGTCTCAAAGAATATTATAATTTACAAGCCAGTTTTTCTTAATTATGAAAAAATCTAAAACCTTGAACCAGTAAACCTCATTTGAAATAAGCTCATACGTATTTATTACCTCCATCTTTCGTCAACTTTTACTTTATTACCTCTATCTTCAAAATCATTTGAAATAAGTTCATACAGCATTCCAATAGATAATTTGATCCTTTCATCCATGTTTTTACAGATAATTTAATCACTAAACGGGCATTAACTAAATTTTCTCAACATTTGACAGTGATTAATTCCATGATCACAAGTCATGTGATACAAACGAAAAGAACAAAACATTTTGGCCCTTTAGGTACCGTACAGTTGGGATTTCCAATGGGACCTGCAGATTCTAGACCATGGAAGGCCATTTCAAATGACAAGCGTAACAATTAAATGGAAAAATAGCCAAGCATTGACGGATACAAAAAAAATCTTAAGAAAAAGGAGGGGTGAATCCATTATTATTAAGGAAACATCTTAATGTATTACACAAGAGTCTCTCCAAAGCATACCAAAAACTAGAGAAAAGAATCGCAAATGCCAAAAAAACACTTACTAAATTCCTTAGGCAAGTTTTACACCAAAGTTCACTCCATGGTTTTAAAAATTAAAACAAATCGCAAAAATTTTGATGAACTGTCTCGGTTTTCCTTTTCATCAATACTGATATACCCAGTATTTTTGATAATGCAATGAATCAAACGATCCATTAATGAGGATCGACAATGGATTGACAGATCATTCAATCCAACATGTCTTTTCACTTCACAAAGGGTGGATTGGCCCCGATCCAACAAAAAGATTGATTGATCAAGTAGAGTGATGACTGACAATTGTTCAAGGCTCGAAGGCTCAAAGAAGTAACAGACGCTTGAATCGAAGTTCAAACACTATCATAGTGCTTCCTTAAGCTTGCTGTTGATTGTCCATGCCTCTTTTGGTTGCAAAAGCCTCTACCGAACCCATATGGTCATCACCTAAAGGCCTTGAAGCTATTAAACCCATCTGGGTTTTCAGCAGATCGTTGAGGCTCAAGGAAAAAGAAAAAAAGAAATACATTTAAAAAAGAGAAAAAAAAAATTAAGTTTCAAAAAATGTAGAATTATTTAAAAATAAAAAATATTTTTAAAAAGTTTTTAAAATTTATATTTGCTAATAAATAACATTATTCATCTATATTATCACAATTTTATATTCAATTTTTTACATTAATTCATCAAAGAATTTGTAAAATATATTTTACATTATAAGAATAAAAATCTAGAATTTAATCTAAAATATTATAATTAAATAAATTTTTAATTACTAAAATCATTAAAAACGAAATGGTTTGTTTCCATGTGTAATTAATATATTTATAATTCCTTTACTTTTTAAATCATTTGTCATTATTAGTAAATAATTTAAGACTTTTCTCAAATATATGACTAACATATATCTATCTAATTAATATTTTATACTTGATAATTGCCTAAAAAAATTATTTAAGTGTTTTTATATGTTTATCATAACTTGTAATATATTATCCTTAAGTTTCAAGTTGAAATTTGGTGTTTTAATCATTTTCACAAAAGTATTGTTTTTCTGTCGATCATTAATATGTTTCCTTTTTCCAAATGATCAACAAATAGAATTCTAGGTACCAAGTGTTATATGCTGCTGTACATTTTTACAACCAACATTTATTTTTATTTCAAGATGGATAATTTGTCAAATCCAGGTAACGGATTGAACAAAGATCCATCACATTATTAGTTCCATCACAAGGATTTTAAGCTACATTTTTAAAGCAAATCCGGCTACATTTTCTTTACAAGTTAATTTGTGACTGTTTGTTTATTATAACGTTTAATTTGTTAGCAGTTCAAATAATATATTCTGAATTTTAAAAAATTATTGGATGTCTTCTAAAGCTTAGAATAGGTATGTTAATGCATTATACTATTAAAAAATGTTTTGATTCTTAAAAGTAAATATAAATATATCTGTGATAATAAAACTATCTGACTAATTTTGGGTGGCTGATAACCATATAAAGCTACTAAACTAGGCATTTTATGCCCAGCCTTTTAAAAATATCTAGATCCTAATCAGGAATGAAGCACCTATAATTTCTCCAAACTCACGCAGTAATCTTTATATGTTTTTTGGTGTATTAGAAGCACTCAAAATTTGATAATTATTTTTAATTTTTACATGCATTTAACATATCATACAACATTTTTATACCCTTCATTACACATTTTGTTGATAAAATTTCTGTATCATAACTAGTTCAAATTTTACATCATGTTAGCAAATCTATACAAGTAATTAACATCTAATTTTGTAGCATTATGCATGTATGCAGCATGTTCTACAATATTATTATAATTTTTATTATGCATTTTATACAAAAAATCCACATACCATGACTTCATATTTTAATAAATTTACATTGTACATAGTGATTAAGATGCATGTGTGTGTGCGTTCATGGACTCAAATCTATCTCCATAGCATGTTGGTTCCTTAACATTTTTTGTTATCAAATAACGAGAGAAAACAGCATTGTCACTGAGGAATATATGCAAGCTCCTAGAGTTACAAAATACTTGTATCCCATGACACAAGCACATTGTCCAAGCATTCAGAAGGAAAACGCTATCAAACTAAAGCAACAGAGGATGATTGTGACAAACCTGAGAGAAGTATCCATGGAAAGCAGATCCATGCAAGGCAGTGAGATCAACACCAAAATAGTTCTGCTGTTGCCAAAAAAGAGCCTGCACAAAAGCAGAAACATGTCCCAGGCTTACAGTGGTATTGGAGACTTCTAAAACTCGATATGGTTATTAACTATTTGAATGCTGAAGTCCCATGACGTAGGTGACAAGTAGCTATTTAAAAATATTAGCAAGTAGCTCATCAAAAGAGTAGCAGTATTGAACAAGATAAACTACAGGACATGTATGATGACAACCCTGATTCAACGTAGTTAGCACATTACACATGAAACATCCAAAGCTCCCAAAAGGATCCAACATCTAAAACACAATCAATGTCATGACCCATCCATGCATGCCAACAACAATGTTTCGAAACACAAGAAATGGAAACAGCAGTGATTGCATCAAACAGAGAAAATAGAAGAATCTAACAGAGAAAAAAGCCAACTTCCCCTACCACAAACATACCATACAAATAGAAGAGCTAATAGGGAATCAACCACCCATACATAAATCATCCTACAAGCTAACAGCTTTGCCACTACCCACCATTGATATACTCCCACTCCTTACAACTTCATCACTCTAAGATACCTCTCCATAGACTAGAGATCCTTGTCAACCACTCCTATTAGTTTCCAATTGTTAAACGACCAACCATTTCACCATGACAATGTCGACCCAATGATAAGACTCTAACTCATAAATCCTCTAAAGCCATTTTGCCAACAAAAGTCAGATTCAAAGAACCGATCCTACGTAGGCCAAGACCACTATCAACTTTCAGTTGACAAATCTTACTCCAAGCCACCAAATGAAGGCCACAGCAGCTGTCCTTTGTCCTGTCTTTCCGGATGAAGATATATTCAAGACAATTGGAAACTAATAACAAAATTCCGAATAGTGAAATAAATGATGGGTACATATAATAAGATTGACAAAATCAACGTAAGCTTGGAACCAAAGGAGAACAACCTACCTGCCTAACCAAATACACCCTGTTCAAATCTTTCAACAAAAAACAACCAATCTCTGACCTTTAATCTCTTAACAGAAAAAGGAAGCCCAATATATTTGATAAGAAAGATCTCCACTTTACAATCCGTGAATCTGGATACAAGTTGTATCTCTTCCTCTGACAGTGTAATGCTAATCACGATACATTGACCATAAGGCACGTGGTAACTCTGAACGACTTGTAGCTCCCCTAACCATAGTAGCCAATACACTCAAAAAATCCATAACCTAGCTAAACAAAAACGGAAAAAATGTATCACCCTAAAATAGTCCACTACCACAACCAAATTCACCTATGAGATAACCATCAACTAACACAAAGAGTTCACACGATGGTCAATCTAGTCTCACCATTTCGGGCCAAGGCCCAAAAAGCAATTGAGCTTACACCAAGACACCACTTTTAAAAAAAATATCAATCTTATTATGTTTTATTATTTAGGACATATATTACCAAATGTAATTTAGCATGGCCATACATACATACATGCTTATATATATATAATGTCAATAAATTTTAATAACACTAACATCAAAAGTTCTCAATTTTAATAATAAGCATAAATTAACAGTTAAACATATCAAAAGCATCACATTTTTCTTTTCTAGTAAAACATATTTCAATATAACATAAAAATAATTAAAGATACTATATACTTAACACTACAGTATAATATTCAAAAATGCATTTTCCAGCTATGCACTAGTCATAATAATTATGATCCAAATGCTCAATCAATTGGGCATAAAGCCTCATGCATTGGATTGGCTCTTTTATGTTTTCATATTGCAGATCTTTTCACATGTTTGCTCACTTCAATATTTATATTAACAACAATTCAAGCAATAATCCCAAGACATGAGGTCAACACAATGTAGGTTCTTTGTATATGCTCAATGTCTTTGCTCACTTCCCCATGCACTCCTTTTCTGTGCTACCACCACATCAATTACTGAATCTGACATGTTAACGTGAATATAGACCTAATAGATTTTAACATGTTTTTGGAGGCAATTTTTTTTCTGTTAGAGTAGTTGTGGTACACCATAATGTATTATAGAGCTATGACATACCCAAGACTTATACACACACTTCTTCACCTATTTTATTTGCCTTTGAAGCCTCTAGACTTTTACCAAAGGACATTCTTGCTACCTACCAATGCTACTCTTTCTCACTAGCACAAGCAACACCAGCTACCAAAAAAACTGCTCTTTCTCCACCACTCATTGCTTCAACAGGGAACATTACATCTCAAATGGTTCTAGCTTATCGTTGCAGTTTGAACCCCAAGCTCTCTAGTCAAATTACATCTCAAATTTTTTAAAAAAAAAATTACATCTCAAATATTAAGGGGTGATCATGTTTTCGATCAAGAAGTTATTTTGTCCAAGGTATTACAGATCTCCACTCGTCCCCAACTTCTGATGTCTAACCATTAGGCTATGGTAGCTTAAGGGCATGGACATATCAAAGAAAAAGTGAAGGTCAAGGTGGAAATAGACACCTTCCACCTTGTAAGCATTGTAGTCACACCAAACATTATTTAGACAAGTGTTGAAAGAACTTTGAGAAACCTGAGTAGGCACAGTTACCTACCCTAGTATCATATTTTGTCCTTGCAAATCAGTCTAAGGCCTCCACATCCGCTAGAACTTCCAAGATGACTTTAACACAAGCCGAATATGTTGAATTGGTGCAGCTCCAAGAACATGTGGTCCCTATCATTGCCATGCCACAACATCATCCTCAAGAATAGCCACTTTTTCCCCCTTCAAAAGTGATTTTTGGATTATAAACCCAAAAGCATCCTCCCATCTGTCAAGTACTCTGCATTTACTCCACTGCATTTCTACCTTGACCAATGTTACCTCTATTTTTATTGCCAATGAACAAACTTGTTCCATTTTTGGACAAGGTGTTATTCAAGCTACTCGCCAACTCACCCTTGATAAACTTTTATTTATACCTAATTTTTCCAGTAAATTTACCTTCTATTAGTGTCATTATTGAACATCTATCTTGTTCCATCAATGTTTTTCTGTTTCATTGTATATTTCAACACCTACAAACAGGAAGGAGGATTTGCTTTGCAAATAAAGCAAATAATTGGTATTTGCTTGCTTATTCTCTACCTAAAAGTCATATACAATTTGGCACTACCATCTGAGACATCTTTCTGACTTGAAGCTTCACCAAACTCTATCATGGTTTGTCATTTCTAGTTCTAATTGTGAGTCATATCAATTGCATAAGCACCACTGTGTTGCTTATTGTCAATTGCATCTTACATCAAATCAAAGTCCTTTTGAGTTAGTTCATTATGATATTAAGATCTAATAAGAATCACCTCCATCTCTGGTCACAAATATTACATCATGCTTATTGTTGATTATCCTTGTGTGGCTTGAATATATCTATTGAAGGATAATTAAGAACTCATATTCTTAATATTGTTGAATTTTTCTTAAATGAGATAAAAAATCATTTTTTCTACTATTCCTGAATTTTTTAAACTAATAATGCTTTCAAATTTCAACAAGGACTTAGTCATACTAAGAATTCTTAAGGACAATTTATCAGACCACCTGTACACATACCTTACAGTAAAATGGAGTGACAAAGCACAAATAATGACATATTCTTGATGTTACCTGCACTTTAATGGTGCATATGAAGGTTCTTTGATACTTGTGGTCTGATATTGTTTTAATTGTCTCCTACCTTATCAACATGATGTCATGAACCATGGTAGGATGTAATCTACGATGGTTAGTCATTTCTAGTTTTAACTGTGAGTCATACAGTAGGATAAGCACCATTGTACCACCTATCGTCAGTTGCAACTTACATCTAGTTAGACTCCTTTTGAGTTACTCCATTATGATATTGGCATTCCGACAAGAGTCTTGTCCATCTCTGATTATAACAATTACGTTGTGTTAATTGATGATCATTATAGTACATCTTGAGTATATTTATTGAAGAATAGAACTTATATCTTTGATGTTATCAATTTTTTTCTTAACAAAATAAAGAATCATTTCTCTACTAGTCCAGAATTCTAATAATGATTTGGAATTTCAACAATAGATACTTCAATCATAATGTACATCCTAACACATTAATCAACATACCACTTATATGAATACCTCACAGAAAAATAAAGTTGCAACGCAAAAACATTAACATACACTTGATGGTACCCCCAAGATGTAGACCTGTGGTCTGATCTTATCAATATAATGTCATCAACTTTGCTAGGGAGAGAAATTGTCTTGCGTCATCTACATATTGGGAATGAGTTGTTTTCATTTCCACCATGGGTTTTTAGATGAGTTGCATTTGTCCAAGATCTTAACTCTAGTCTTAATAAATTAGCTCCTACAGCCATAAGTGTGCCTTTGTTGTAACATTTATATGGATGTTAACGCCCTTTTACAAGACAATATCTCAACTTTGCCAATGTCACCTTCTTCAAGTCATACTCCAACTTTAAGTTTACTAGTAGTTATGGTGAGCAAGACCACATATAAAGTAAAGGCTTCCTACAAAAACAGAGCAAGAACCTCCACGACCTCTACAAATATATCATTATTGATGGCAGACACAACAAGACCAGCCAACGTCCTTCACAAACGTTGATTCATACAATTTGCTAGTCATCTAAACTTCCTATAACCTTACAAAGGAATACCTGCACCAGTTACCCTATTTCTAATTTTGCTTCCTATCATCGCTTATTAAACTCCTCTCTTTGGAAAATCGTTCTTGCAATGATCTCTGATTTCATTCCCATGAATCACATTGAGGCACTCAAATTACCACACTAGAAGGTAGCCATGGGTGAGAAAATGACAAGCATTGGTTTTACATGGCAGTAAATCAATCGTGAGAGTTACACCAACTAGATATCAAGAATTTTTTCTATACAATGATTTACATGAGAAAATATTAACGAATCAACTTCTTAAGACATAGTGAAGACAAGAAATACTTCAAAAAGCAATTTGTTACCAAAGATATAAGGAAGCCTCATTACTTCTTAAGGATAGAAATTGCATATTCAAAAGGAAAAATGTCACTCTCACAAAGAAAATATACTGTATACTGTATACTTAATGTAGGAAACTGAACATATTGATTGCAAACCAGAAAGTACATTATGGAGCAGAAACCTTTTTGGGACAATACATCTAATCTTCTAGAGGATCCAAGCAAGTATAAGTTGTTAATCAGAAAAGAAGTCACATGACTAGGCATCACTTACGTAGTAAGGCTCCTCTAAACCATGAAAGGTTTATTAACGATATATTTGAATGCTAACTTATATTAAGGGTGCACATATATTACTATATATATTCATCAACTATATATAGATATATATATATATAGATCAACACACTTTTTTTCTCTCAACAATGAACACCACTTTCTTTTCCATAGTTTCATCTTTTGAAATTTAATGGGGGTTTGTGCCCCTAGAAATGGTGGGATGACATGATGGGAAGTCATTTCTCACCATCTCGTTTGTGTACACCAAAAGTGATGGGAAATCATTTCCATTACTTCTAACTTATAACTATAAAGAAGTTTTAGAATTTCACATCTGTAGGGTTCAATTTCATGGGAAATCCCGTGAGCACAATATTATCTAAAAATAATATATTAATATTATATCAATATTATTATCTAATAATACCAATATTAATATATTAATATTAATATTAATGATATGTTAATAATATATAATATATTGCTATTAATATATATATCACTAATATATATTAATATTATAATGATAATATATTAATATTTATTTCTATCTAAAAATTAACATTATAAAAATAATTATTAAAGTCTATTATAAGTATTTATTATTATAAAATTTAAAAATTCAAGTCAATAATATACAAGTTTATTTTTGTAAAGAAATTATTGTAAATTCTCATCCCTGCACAAACACCTTAATTTTAAATTATTTTACTTTGCTATCTGTGCAAACACAACCATATTCCTGTAATTTTTCATCATTTCTAATTCTCATGAAATCCAGATTTACCCCTTATTTCCTTTCTCATCATTTCTACTTAACACAAACAAATATTTAGAATACTGTGTGACATTTTTATACACAAACATTTCACATAAATATCTAACAAAACGAGCATCTCACATTGCATGCAAAAAACAAAAGGTAATTTTACTTCAAAACGTCCATTTAGGTACACAAAGGTCTTAATTTCAAAGCGTACCTTGTTTGCAATTTCAACAAATAAACATTCATCACTGAATGGTGCCATGTGTATCCTACACAATCAGAAACATTAAGAGGTAAGATCAGGAAGGGAAGTGGCACTCCCATGGCAAGAAGAAAGGTAAGTGAAAGACAACATCTTGAAAAATACAGCCATGCAAAAGGCAAAAGAAGTAAAGTTATTTTTATGAAGGAAACAAACACATTCAGCAAATACAAAATCTACCTGACCAGGTTGCTTAGACTTAAGTACCTAACGTATTTATTTTATGTATGCAAGTAGACAATAATCAATACATTATAGGAGATATAAGGGGCTATTAGTGCAAAAAAATCAGGGCAGTGATATCAAAAGCAACACCAGTTTGTCAAACAATCATCAAATTTAGTGGATATTTACAAAAAATACAACCCAATGTTTTTTGAACGGTAAGAAATCAAGCCATTGATTAAATGGAAAAAACAAAATCCACGCTTATCAAGAAGATAATCCAAGACCTTACAAACACAAAAACCACGAATAAACCAACTGATCTAGAAACAAACATCAGAGGCAGCCAGCTAGGGAAACAAAACGGACCCAATCAAAGGAGTTGAGAAACAGGCCCAACGACCAAAACCAGCCTGAAGGTACCAACACAACCCTCTCAAGGCCATGTCCAAGCCAACTTAACCTGCCACATCAGAGCCCAGCAGAACAGCCCCTCCATAAACTGCTACTAGATGGGGAAGGATGGAGCAACACCTTGGAAAATCCTCTTGTTCCTCTCTAGCCATTGGAACCACCGACTAGTGAAGCAGGTACCAAATCTTATTCTTTCAACACTGCAAAGAGGAAACACGGCCCCAAACCCTCTAGAAAGTTGTAATCCTCCCGAAGTGTCAGCAATCCAACATATCACAACATCTGAAAAAAATTGGTGCCTAACAGACTCCACCTTTAAGCAATGGAAGAAAAATCTGCTAGCCGAGTGATCCTTTCCACAACAGCACTATCTCAGTCCAAATTACCTCTTGTGTCAGTAACCAATCAAAGATTTGTACTTTCATAGGTGCAAGAGTTTGAAACATGACTAGCAAACTACATTGGAATACCTACGAGATGGACAATGTCATAAAGGGAAGTCACCAAGAATAAACCATCTCAGCTCCATTGCCAATTAAATGTTAAGAAGTCAAGCATAGAAGCTTTGAACTAATAAAGTGCAACAAAGAGACTAGATAAGTAATAGTCCAAGAACTCATTATCCCAAACATGACAACGGAAACGAATATCCCTAACCTTTTAAAAATGGCTCACAGTCCCCACTCAAGGCAGGAATTTATAGCAAGGTCAGGAAGGATACTTCCAGACGACATCTGCCCACCCATCTCCCTTTAAGAAAAAAGGAAACAAGAATCCATCAATCACCCTCGCCTTCTGACTCTTTTGAACCACATTTGTTGACTCTAGAATATCCTTCCAAGTTCCAAACCCCAGGCAAGATTCAAGATCCCCATGAAGTAGCTACCCAGGCACCAACCACAACAGCTAGCACACTATTAATACAATATTCTGCCAAAAAAAATCTCAAAATTACTTTCACTCCACTTTGCGTCTCTGAGGCTTTGATATTGAAACCATGACATAATCCCAATCCATAAAAGCTGTCCAAAGATGTGTAGTCCGTTGCAGAGACTCACTAGAATTTGAAAATCAATTAGTAGAGGGGGAAACTGGATGGAACAGCAAACGACAAAGTCATTCTGTCATCCAAAGACAAAAAAGAACCTTGCCAAACAATCAATCTCGGCCCAAACTTATCAATCACAACAATAAAACCCAATGTTTTCCACTAAAGAAGGGTCAAACTTATCAAGATGCCATGGTGATTGAACACCTTGTGCATCCAAACATCTAAACAGCTTCTAGGCAATTAAATTTAGATTAATTATTTTTAGTCTATATGCATACATAAGTAATATGTTTTCTAACTTAAGCACAACATCAAGCAATGCCTTAATTTTATTATGTGAGATCGGCTACAAGAATCTTTTCTGATTTAACAAACCATAAGAAAAACTAACATATAAACCAACAACAAAGCAAGTGGCTAAGTGTGTCACTATGTCAATAGCAATAATTGAATGTTGCTGTAAGTTCGTAACAAATACTAAAAAGTAAAGAAAAGCAAAAATACATGATTGAAATGACAAAGAAATTGATGAAATTCATAATGTGAGAAAAATGATGAAATATGGTATAAATTTGAAATGCATTTCTTTTAAAAAATGCAGATCCGGTTGCCCAAATATCTTGACAAAAATTTCAGTCAAGTACCTTGGAGGCTGTGATGAGTATCATTGCTTCATAAATTGAAGACATCCCACTCCACCATGAACAACAATTCAAGAACAGAAGCAAGAGCATTTTGCATGATTGCATAGATTTACTACACTTCAAGATTAGAGTATCAGTAAAAGATTGTTGAATTCAGGGACCCCAAAACCTTCAAAGATTCTATGGATAATCTTCTACAACAACCAATGCCAAGTAACCACAATGTAACATTGAGAAAACAAATTTTCTCCCTCACTCTCCATTATTTTTATCCATCACTATATTCTCTACTACACTACCAATTCTATAATTTCTCACTATTTCTAACCACATAAATCAATCTTACTCTCTCCCTTCTTGGTTTCAACTAGATTTATCAGTTCATTGCGTGTTATTGGTACATCCTTAAGTCATCACTGGACAATATTGTTCCGCAATAAAGAAAAGGTTTAGTATAGAGTTAGAGTACGCAATGTGTTGAATGCATTTTTAAAGAACAAAAAAGCAAAAGACTCAGCAATGATTTAACCATAAATGGAAAAATTCATAAAATTCAGCTTTGAAGGATTAATGTTTTCATCCAATCTCACCAATTTACTGTAGATCCAATTGGTTGAAATCAAACTTATCAAGGTGTCAAGGAACTCAAGCGTTTAGCATAGGATGCATTGGATGCCTAGGAACCTAGTTGGTGTAAAAAAAATGATTAATAGCATTCACCAGCAATAAAAATGACTAAAATAAAGCAATTACCTTCCAATTGTTGGAAACATCTTCCCATTACAATCAAGAAATCGATCTCTTGCAATGATATAGGACTCCAACATCCTTTCGTTGATCAATAATGTCCCTGACAATCAAAATTAAAAATTGCGGGACACAAGTAATAATGGCAAACAATATCACCATGCAAGGAGGGTTCTCAACCAAGAATAATGTATGGAAAAGTGATCAAAGAAGAGAATCTCAACAAAGCAATAACAGATTTGAAAAAAAAAAGCATGAGCAGGAATGAACAATAAGGTTAGACCAATGAGGAAAAAAACAAAAAGATGGTACCACACAACTATGTCTACAACAAAGACAAAAAACAAAGTACAAACCCTATAAAAATGAAAACCATTTAAAAAGCAAAAATGCATAGACAACAAAGGCAAGTTGAATATGGCATAAAAAGTAAATTTACATGCATAAGATTTGAGGAAACAACCTAAATTAAGAACACCACAGAAAAATCAATTGCAAGTGATAGCTAGGTATAGAGGAAAGTTGTGAGCATTGCATTCATGTATTACTCCCATACCAAGGCTAGTGTGGTTAATGATATCAGCCCAAGTAGAAGCCAGATAACCAATAGCGCCTATACAAGGAAACTTGTTCTACGCAAGAACATGAGGTGTCATCATGTAAGTAACTGTTAAAGAATTAATCATTTGAGGATAGTTTTGTGATTCTACCGAGTTTGATTGTACAAACATGATGATATTGCTAAATAAGAGTTTATGCAGGTAAGCATATTCACATCCAAATAATGACCACTAGATTTCAGGAACGTAGGCCTATCTAGTTGGTAATATACCTTCTAATTCATGAATTATGATAAGAACAAGGTCTGGATTAATTACAAAATGCCTATTTTAAACCAGGATTGCTTAAATTAAAGAAGTAGATTAAATAAAACTAATTAAAGTAGTATATCAAATTCAGCTTAAGCATTTTAAGGAATTCTCACGTTTGAACTTGGTATGGTAGTGAGACTTACATCAATATAGAGAGCATTGAAACACAGATCAGTCGAAAATGTGTAATTAGGCCTTGCATTCAAGGAATGGGAAACATAAAAACCTAGATGGTATGCACTTTAAGATGAATATTGTTTAAGTGCTATGCACATTACATGTGTTGTAGGTAATAGTCTCACATTGTTAGTTACATGATTGCCATCATTATGTAATCTCCATATACAAAAATCTTGTCTTAGTTAAAGCATCATTCCACTTCTACCATATAATTGTTTATATATTATATAAAAGCGTAGGACTTTGAGAACATTCTTTACCACTAACCAACAGTGCACCGTGGAAGTGCAGAGAATGTTTTTGACCCAAACAACCATTTACTTGAAAAATTGCGCAATTCTTGCACCATCAAGAGGTAATTCCACTCAATTGTATTGAATGCTCTGAAGAAGCCCACATTGGACATCAGCCCATTTTTCTGACCATGTTTATACTCAGCTAGCAGTTCCTAAGCAGCCAGAAACCCATCCACAAAAGTTTTCAGAAGGAAAGCAGTTTGAGATTGATGAATTACCTTATCAATCGCACACAAGAGACTGTTGGTGAGAACTTTAGTGATAGTCTTGAGGGTGGTATTCACCAGGCAAAGCTGCCTAAAGTCCTTGACATCAAATTATATGTTTTTTGGGAATCACCAATATCATGGACTTCTTTAGAGCTTCATGACTGGCATTCTTGTCACACATTTCAAGCAAAACGTCCTCTGGATCAGGATACAAAACCTCAAAAAAGTTCTGCAAGAAGATTGGCATAAAAACATCTGAACCTGGTGTTTTTCCCCTTTCATACTGAAAACTGCTTGTTTAAAACTTCCTTGCTAGAAGGCTTCCACTTGAATTATAAAGCTTATGGGGGAAATATGGGTTCCAGAGAGGTCTCTTGACCTTTAAACCTGGTTTTGAAAAATTTCCCAATCAGAGACAGCATGTGTGCACCCAGAGCTTCTTCCCATGCAGCTCTGGCCTAGAATACCTAGCATTTGCATGTTTGTAGGTAAACACTATATTATTATCTCCTTCCTCAAGCCATATTTGTCTTTAATGTTTGTCATCATGTTATCTCCTAAGATTCCTGACAGAAAGCAAGATCTGACGTAGCTTTCATCATGTCCCATCTCTCCTCCTCTATTAGTCTTCTGGATTCTTCAACCTTGTCTATTCTTTCAATGGTTTCAGTACCCTGCTTCTTCTTCTGCCATGAACAAGAATTGAATTTCTTTCTCCAATCCACACAAAGTTGATTAGATCTAGCCAAAGACAAGCAGTACCACCAGAACACTTCTTCACAAACCTGAAAGTCCCACCTCTGAACCTCTGTCCACAGTCAACAAAGAACCACAAATGATCACTACATGCCCAGGGAAGACACTTAATAGCCACATTAGAATAGATGATTTCCCAGACTCCATCAGTAACAAAGGTTAATTAAGGATTGATCTACAATCCACTAAAAGAATAATCCCATTTCTTTGCAAAATCGACCACCACTAGAACACTCCTCAGGGCACCTAACCATATTAAAATCTCCCAGCAAGACCCAGGGCATTTGAAAACTTCAGCCACCATTCAGAGTCATTGTCTATCCTCACCATTCATTGGGAGCACAACTGAACATGAGAAGTCCCCAATAATGCTGCTGATCAATGTGAATCAGCTATTTTCCACAATATCAATATTACCCCAGAACGTCAAATAGCTTATAAACATACATGTCCAGAAGTCCACCACCAACACAATGAAAGAAACCAATACAAAACCTTTGAATCTTAGTTTTTTGAATCCTCAAAAAGAAAACTATGTTCTCCCTGACTAGACACTCAACTCTACTTCAATTCATCATTACATCACCTGAAATTCCACGTTATCATATTCAACTTACCATGGATAACTACCTGCATGCCCCCAGCAATCCTGCCAACCTTAAAACGAAGGTCTTTCTGAGCCCCAAAAGAAACACCACAATCAGTTGTACCCTTAAATTAACTTCCCACCCCAACCAATCCAATAAAAGGCCTCCATGCTCACCCCAGAAAGGGTTAAAAGGGGAATTGAGGCTAACCACCCTTCCACCATCCACAAAAATATGCAAAGACTCCATGATAAATCAATCCCTTATGACATCAACATCAACCTCCATTGATTGTCTGAGCTAATCTTCCATCACGTCAACAAACTATACAGCCCCCATAGTTCCATTGTCTTCAAGAACAAGCATCAAAGGAGACACAGCAACCCCAACCACAATTTGCTGCAGCCCTCATAGCTCCATTGTCTTCAAGAACAATCATCAAAGGAGATACAAACACCTCAACCACAATTTGTTTGTCTACCACAAATGAACCCATATCATGCCCCCCACAAAGCACCTTTTGGACCTAAGTTAGGTTGACGCATGTAGACCATTCCCAACTTTAAAAGTTATGAATCGAGCCAGCCCCCAAGAAACCCCCAAAGCTAACAAGGATTGAGCAACCCAAAGCAAAGCATCTACCACAACGTCCTCAATCCCAGACCAAATTAAGGCCATCTCTTTCTCACTAAAATAATCGTTTGCACCATTTTGAATCAAGAGGTACAAAAAACCTCTTTTACGGATTGAGGGGGAGACACAAGTGAGATCCCAGACAAATGAAATGCCTTCTAATTTTTTGACATTGCCTATGACTTCAGCTTCTCTAGTGACAATTGATCAACCATCCACCTTTAACGACCACCACTCACCTGTAGCGACACTCCCCTGGTCCTAATCTTTGAACAGATAATGTTGGTCCCCTCTACCTCCCCTGAGTGGGATCCCCACCACTGAGAAATCACCAGATCAACCCATGAATGACACTCCACTATAGCAAACTTCACTAAAACCCTATCATGGTAATGGATGCCATTGCAAAAGTACTCTTCCCCATCCATTAACCTAACCCTCTGCAGAATAAACAAAGTTATCCCTAAGAGCTCCACCCAAAACAATGTAGAATCAACCTCTAGCCCAAACGAAGTTCTCCTGTCCACCTCTGCCAATCTTCTGAAAGAACCCACCAGCTTCAAGAAGACAAGAACATTCCACCAGTCAAGCAAGATGCCAAAGAAATACAATCACACCATAGGTCATGGCATTGCAAGCTTAGTGGCTAACTTCCTCCAACACTCATACCAAACCAAGTTTCGATTGCCCACATCGTGACCTCTTCTTTAACAATTCCTCCCTCCATAACACACAAGGAAGGCCAACAAGAAGTCACCACTGTAAAGTCAACAACACACCAACTGACCCAAGCACCCAATTTCTTCCTAAGATATACCACAACAATATCTCTATTACAACCCTCAGCCATAACTATAGAGAAGACAACACCACAATTGCTCCCTACAAGCTACAACTTCTTAAATCTATGGTGCTTCTCATTGAATGGAGTCCAATTCCCCCTCATCCATGTCAAACCTCAGCCCTCCCTACCCCTTGCCAACATCCACAAGCTTTCCAACCATCAGCTTTTGTTTTTGAATGTCATAAGCATGGCTTTGATGACCAACACCACAACATTTCTGATGAACAATAGAGTCACAGAATAGGTTTGCCTGGTACCAAAAACCCAAACACCTCAAGCAATGGTTGAATCTACACCACCAATACCACTCTTCTAGATTGCCATCCCACCAAAGACCTCCTAAGAAGAGTTTGACAATCCACCCACTTGAAAATACCATACTAGTTGGCACTCTTTCTTCCACCTAAGCATCATCTCCTCCTCCCATCACTCTTTAATGTGTTGCCACCTACAAAGTAGAGGGTCCCTACAAAAATAAAGCAAGCACCTCCTCAACTTCAACAATTATACCATTGTACAAAACAACCAACAATTTGAATCAATTGGATGGGTTCCCTGGGAAGGTAATTGTATCATGGACTGGGCAGCGCACCAAGGTGTTGGCATCGATTTATAGATTTGGACAAAAGGCACTTGCCCTAGAGAACTTTGGAGCGCAATTTTGCTTAATGTATGGGACATTCCTAACTTTCGTAGTTAAAAAGCTTGGTGGCATCTACGTGCTTTGGGGTCGAAACTTCCATCGGGTGGCGTGGCACGCACTCAAAATTTCCTTTCGGTTGTAGGCTCTTGTATTTTTTTTTATCCTTTCATTTGGTCTTTGATGCTATGTCGCTTGGTTTTTCCTTTGTAGGGTTTTGGTCTAATCTCCCTCACTTTTTATACCTTTGACTTTTGGTTTGCAGACACCTACTCGCTTGGTAAATAAAATTAGAGTAGGGATTTCTTTAAAAAAAAAATGGCAGACAAAACAAAATGTTCCTTAAGACCCATCAACTTCCTCCACAAATGTTGATTCACAAAACTCACCAAAGCCCTTTAAACTTCCTATAGACTTATAGGGTACACACACCTACACCACTCATCCTATTACTAATTTTGTTTCCCATCATTACTTGAATCCTTCTTTATGAAACTTTTCTCTTATCATGCTCTTTGAGTCTATTCCTAGGAATCACATAGAACTGGCAAAATTACACTAATACAAGGTAGCTATGGATAAGGAAATATCCACTCTTATCTCTCAACAAATATAAAATTTGATTCCACGACCCATGAATGCCAATATAGTCCCTTATCATTAGGTTTACACTATAAAGCACAAGTTTGATGGTTCAATTGATAGATATAAAGCTCAAATTGTTACTTATGATTTCAACCAAACTTACATAGTAGATTACGCAAAAAGATTCACTCTTGTTACGTAACTCAACCCTATCTAACTACTTTCCGTGGTGACAAATCATGAATAAAACACAAACTAAAAGTTTAAAAAGTTTTTTATATAGTGACCTACAAGAACAAATTATAATAAAACAACCTGCGAGATATGTTACTCAAAGAGAGAACATGGTTTGCCATCTAAAGAAAGTAATTTATTGACTCAAGCAAAAACCATGTGCCTATTTTGAAAAATTCAGTAGAATTATAGAACAAAGAGGATTCAAGAGATGCCCGATTGATCACTCCATCTTCTAGAAAAAGACTAAAGCTAGTTGTGTTTTTATTGCAATCTATGTGGACAATATCCTAACAACAAGAAATGACTCAACAAGCATAATAGAGACAAGAATATCTCAAGAAGTATTTTGTTGCCAGAGATATAGGGAAGCCTCATTACTTCTTGAAGATAGAATTTGTGGATGCCAAAGGTAAAATGTCTCTCTCACAAAGAAAATATGCTCCCTTTTAGCCAAATGCATCAAATCTTTTAGAGGATTTACAACCCAAACGTACACCAATGGAGCAAAATCCACTCTTTTAGGACAATACATGGAATCTTCTAAAGGATCTAGGTAGGTATAGGAAGTTGAATGGTAAGCTGATATATTTAACAATTGCTTGGTTGAACACCACCTATGCAATAGGACTCCTCCAACAATTCATACAATAGTCAAAAAAGGACTCATTAGAAAGGAGCTGCTTGAGTATTGGATACTAAATATGGTCGTTTAAATATCAAGGCCTTCTAAAGTTCTAGATATGCTGAAAACCAAGGGGACTAGAAGTCTACATCTAGCTAGTACATTTGCAACATAGTGATGACTGTAATTATTTCCACAACATACACTCCATCATCAAAACAGCAAATTGGCATTCTTACCAGAGGCTAAAATATAAGGGTATTTAAGAATTTTTGTAACAAGCTAGACATGATGAATAGTTATACTCTAACTTGAGGAGGGTTAGAAAAGCCAACATGTGTCACAATGTATAGTAAGACTATGGCTTACCCAAGTGTTATATGCCTATATACATTCAATATAGAGTAATGACACTTTCTCTACCAAAGTAATATCATTGCTATGTTTTCTTGCAAATGATAGATGATATTCAAAATACGAGGTTATTTTAAAACCTTGATGGCCATTGTTGTAAAGTATCTATGATCAAGCTTTTTATTGAGTTTTCATGAATTCCAAATTAGAATTTAGTCATATAGATAAAGCATACAGTTAAGAGTTCATTTTTTCTAAGCATGTCTTTCAAGTGTACCATCAGATTAGGCAATTGTATAGTTGCAGTCCTTTTATAACCTAAAAACATAAATTGTTTGCAGGATCATAATTTTACACAAAAAGAAAATCAGACTTTACTCCTTGGTACGCATGTATAAATATAGTGACCATACCCATTGGCTCAGATATCAAAATGTCTGCTTTCTGGGGCAAAACTACATCTTCAATTTTACCTTTAACAATCTACAATCAATTAGGGAATCAACAAGTGAATACAAAGCCAATGATAGATTAAAGAAAACAGAGAGGAATTCGAAAATTAGCACACCGTTATTATCTCCCGTAGTGATGGATTTCCATCAACTAATTTTTGTGCATATTCTGCCATTTCAGATGCTTCAACAGCATAAACATGTCTAGCACCAGCCTTCATAAAAAAATTGAAGTTCTTGATAATGCAAAAGAGATATTTGTGCCTAACTAATGGGAAGAGATAAATAAAAGTGTCAGTTACACCACAAACAACAAGGCAACAACCAACATAATAGCTTGTGATACCTATAGTGCTATAGACCTATTGCAACAAAAAAGCAACCAAACCAAAACAAAATAATTAGAGTTTCATAGGCTCTATTATGAACATGATAAGAACCTGTGCAGCGAATAACGAAAGAATTCCACTTCCAGCACCAACATCAACCACAACACGATCATGAAAATCAACATGGTTCTCCATAACTGCAGCATAGTAAGTCCCTGGTACACAGCATGCTTTGTCATAGTTGTGGCATTAACTCTATCAAGCAACTATGCAACAAAACAACAAATTTTGTAAAGATAAGCAACCAGCAGATATAGCCATTGTGACACCAATCCACCAATTATCTCTTTACAAAACTGCAACAAAAATCAATGTTATAATCCTACCATATAAGTTTGACCACATGAATTTTACCTTTTATCTGTTCCTATTTTCTATAAATCCATAAATCATTTGTTAAATTCTGTTGTTTATCTTCTTAACTATTTATAACCAAGAAATTTTTTATCTTCCTGTACCTCTTTTTACTTCAACCAGATTAAATAAGTCTACTTTCCTTACAAATGAATATATAAGTTTTCAATGGATATAACCAAACCACCTAAAATGTCTTTATTAAATCATCAATTGATGCAACACCAACACTATTTTCAATAAAACCATTTTAACTTATCAAACAATAATCTATAAGTCAATTCCAAGAGCAACTTATAGTTATTTATATCACAACCTGTTCTCACATAATCCTGGAGCATATTCTGCTGATGCAACAGTTGACCATAGTAGTGAAAGTACATTTTGGCTGATGATGCTTCTATTTTATCATCGAATTTGCTTCTGGGAACTGTAGCTGGTCCATTCTCTAAAACACCTCCTGCAAAAAATAAGCAGTTAAACTGTTCAAGCAATATATTCAATATTCGTTATGAATACCATAGCAAAGGTGCTAGATCAACGATTCAATAATAGTTTCTATGTTTTTGAAAAAATTGATCCATTTGTAACAATATCAGGCATTGATTTTTGTTTTACGACTACATATCATGGACCTCAGAAACCCTGATTATTTCTATGGGAGATGGGGGATTCAAACAGCCATGCAACAGCCAGGTTCTGGTAGATGTTGATATTCAAATGTTAGCAAAAACTAGGCAATTACTTGCAGACCCAAACATCTACAATAAGAAACCGAACAGGCACTGCAATATTTATTGCCAAACTAGATTATTGGAGCATGCCCATCAAAAAATGCCCACTTTTTAAAAAACTTTTGCCACAAACCATATAATGTCAGTTTTTCAATACATAGCCAATAGGTGGGGAAATGGGGACCACATAACCTACAGTGTACCATCCCCGCATACTGCAAGAGCATACTATTAAGTAAAATTAAAAAAAGAACCTAGAAAGAAAAATATAAAATACAGCTACAACGAAAAACCTCTAACTGAAATCTAAAATAAAAAAAAATCAACTAACCAAAACAAAAACAGAAATGATCATTCCTTTTCTGAACACTTCCATTTTTATTTTTTTCAATTGAAATTCCTTTTTTGTTTTTTAGATTTGAGGTGTAATATGGACTTCCATTCTAGTTGATTTTTTATATATTCTCTTCTTTTTTCTATTTTATTCGACCAACAACAGAGAACATTCCATAAAAAAATCACTTTCAGCAATGGACTACAAGAGAACAATGCAATGTAGATTTGTAGTTCTGACAGCCCCCACATTTTGGGGACCTCTGTGGAAACTGGAAAGTTCTATTGTAAGTTTGTTGATGTATCTGAATCACAAAGCATATTAATTATATGCATATAAACTAAAAATTTACCCCAATTATAACAGCCAATGTGTCTCAATGTGCAAAGCACTTAAGCCTATCACCATGGAACGTTGGCACTACAATACAGCATCAGCAAGTTCTAAAACAATGATTTTTTTTTTCTAAAGTCCTTTATGTGATGATTTTCAAATATATCTGTTTCATGTTTTTAAGCTAAACAATTTGGTGTTCATTTATACAAGAAACAAAACTACAGTATTTTTTGATGTGATTTTTATCTTTACTTTATATGTATGTAGCAAGCTATTGACTCTAGCTTTTTCTGAGTGACAGCAAGAAAATCTATTAAAACTTGTAAAAAAAGGGGGTTTACACTAGGAAATGGCAGGTTAAAGTAAAACAAACCCTAGAATCTACCTTTTTGGACTTTTTATGTTGATGATGACACATGTTTGTGTCTAACGTCCACAAATCATTCCTGGAACCATTCCAGAAAATTGCAAGGCAATATACTAGAAATTGAGAATGCTCCCACAATCTCTACATCAATTTTCTTGTGCAGCAAACTGTGTTACAGGAACAATCATTTGTGATTGTGTTAGTTGGGTACCTATTATCACTATAATAAGATTTAGCTAGAATCTGACCTCCAAAAAGATATAGAACCAACAAAAAGACAAGCCTTTGAATTGGGTGACTTTAGTAGCACTTGTCACCACAAGAAATTACAATAAATTTTTAAATGAAAACAGTAACAAAAATGTAAAATGTTTAATGCTCAGTAAGTTGAAAATGACATGTAATGCGGCAATTAGTTGTGGACAACATACCAGAAAACACACCTGTTTTTGTGCTTCTACATTTTTGAAATGCATCGTGGAAGGAAACCCTTTCATCTTCCTTTCTGAATAGAATGGTTATAGCTCTTGAAAAGGAAGTCTAGGTAGAAAGAAAAAACACATGTTTCAGATATGTTACAATGTTGGAGACATACTCGATAGGTATATATGTTCCTGAATTCCCAAGTTAAGACAACAAAAATTGACAAGGTGTATATGCGCAAAATACTGGTGTGGATGGTAAATTGGTAATCAAACATTTGAATACCTGACTAAGAGTTCTAATTGCCTAACTCTCACATGCTTCAGTTTAACGGTTTAAGTCCATGTTTAATGGTCTTTGTTAATGATTTCTACGAATCCAAGAATGAGCCAATTTGAACTATGGCTGGACATGCATGCTTATTAAGGAATACCACAAGCAGCATGATCTATAGCTGGACATGCACGCACCTTGCATTCTATTGTTATAAACATGTCTTTGCTGGATCAGGTATCAAATCTAGCAATGATCCATATATTTTTAAGTGATGAGATTTATTAAAAGATTAAAAATGATGTTTTTAATATGTTCAGATACTAAAGGTGTCTAATATTACAATGTTAAACTTGCTACATTTTATTGTTCTCTTGTTATTTTATATGTATTTCAATGCAATTTATGTTTGGTTGAGTTATGAATACATATAGCTATGCATACATCACACTTAATATATGACAACAGCAATCCAAACCATAATCCTGCTAAGTGGAATCAGCTAGATGAATCCATTTTTTCAATGTATTTCTATCTAAGATCAAATGTTTGATTAAATTACATAAATTTAAATTTTTCCTATACATTTGATCAAATGTTTTATTAAATTTAAATTTGATTAAATCACATAAATTCCATATAGCTATACATACATCGCACTTAATACATGACAGCAACAATCCAAACCATAATCCTGCTAAGTGGAATCAGCTAGATGAATCCGTTTCTTCAATGTATTTCTATCTATGATCAAACGTTTGATTAAATTACATAAATTTAATTTTTTCCTCACAATTCATAACCAAGTAGTTGTAGGTCATCCTTTGCTTCTTTTAGTTTCTTTTGCACTAATTAATTCTCCTTTTCTGCTTTTCTAAAAAGAAATTCTTTTCTAATTGATACATCCTTTGACCTCCTAAAGATGAGGCTAAATCATCTAAGCCTTGCTTTATCCCCTCCCTCTCATTTCTTCTTTGTTTGTACTATGTTTCCACGCAAGGTTTTGGCCTAGTCCCCCTTTTTGTATTCTCCACGCTCCCTTTAGGACCCCACCCCATAAACAGATCAGGGATATTCCTTTAAAGAAAACATCTAAGCCGATTTTCTCCAATCTCCAATTGATGCAACATCCACCTATTCATAATCCTTGTAGTGTAGCACTAATTCATGGAAACATTCACATCATTACAGAACTAACATTTTGCATATGATCATAGTTTACAACCCATAATTCTAAAAAATAAAATATAGCTAGGCAAACAACGGATTATACGTTGCACTTAGGTAAATAACATGAATGATGTAAACATAGAAAATTATTTTTTTAAATTTTTAAACGGTGCCTACAACCACCAAAGCATGCTTCTTACGCGATATTCCAAACCAATGTATCTGGCAACGTAGTATCCATCGGCATACCTCTACCTCGGCATCTCCTGCTTCCGAGCCTTCGCTTACACAAAGTGTCTCGACCGGACCAATCTTGAAGAGCTGAAAGATCACAAAGACGCACATAAAGCTCACGCATTCGAAATTAAATCATCTTTCCCTCACCCAGCGACACTCGAACTGGGAATACGACCTGTGCATTGCGAGGATCCATACGGATGACACGATCAGCACCGATCCTAGCGCCTCCGTCATCTTCCCTGTACAGATACAGCCGCGAGCTACCAGCCTCGTCGACGGCGAAACGAGCGGTGGCGGAGTATCGCTCAGAAGACACGTAACCAACGGATACGCCGGGGAACTCAAACGCCACCGACACCGACTCGATAGAGGCCCCCATATCTACCCCTCACCTACACGAGGGGTTCTTGACTAGAAGTCTTTGGAGCTAGGGTTTGGAGGACCGGCGAATGGAAGACGCCGAAGAGCAAAGCGGGGAACGGTGAAAAGATAGCCGCCAAGGTAATCGAACTCGGACACGAATATTATAATTATTGATGTGGGCAGGGGCATTTATAATGGTGTAGGAGGGGAGGAAACGAGGGATCGAAAGATGGTCGCTAGGTCCTGGGCTCCGCGCCTCTCCGTACCCGCGATACCGAAAGAGCGCGAGATTTAATTTGAAGGTGCGGTTTGAACCGTTGGATTGACATCGTGAGGTCAGAAATAGCATCAGATGTCTCAAAAAATGAGGGAAGTGATAATTGATGGGTAATTTCACGTCACATATTTTATAAATCACTTTAGTTGAGAATTTATCACGATGATAAGAGAAATATTAAAATAATCTTACATCAAATATAATACAGTGAACCTTAATTTTTATATTATAAAAAACTTTTGTCATTTATTATTATCTAATAGACTTTTAAATGTGTATTTTAACATGATATCAAAGTTAAAATTTATATCACATATTTTGTAAATCACTATAGTTAACTTAAGAATTTATCATAAGCATACAAAAATTAAAATAATCTCACATCAAATATAATTTAGCTAACCTTACTTTTTATATTGTAAACAAAATTTATCTTTAAGGGATTTGTGCATTTAGAATGTATGAAAAATAATAAAAAATTATAAAAATAATAAGTCAATTTTTTTATTATTTCTTACTATTTTTATATTTTTCAAAAATACAAACTTTAATAGACTTTTAAAAGTTTGTTTAACACTCAAATATACCCTTAAGCATAGCATGGCCACGATGAATCTTTGGTTGAAATCATACCATTAGAGTTATTTTTTAGTAATATTTTAATTTAATAGTCTAAATTAAATTTAATTTATCTAAATTTTTTAATAACTTATTTGACTAATATTATATTGGTCTTTTTTTGTATACACTATAACTTTTATTACTTAACTAGTATTTTTAAATTCACATCTACGAAGTATTATGTTTGATAACTCTAATGATAATTTCTTTTCCTTCACTTTTATTAATTAAAAAGTCATAAATATTTTTATTAAAATTTCCACAACATACTACTACTCTATTAAATAATGCATTCATTGTTCATTAAATTTGTCCTTTTAGTCTCATTTTATCATGTACATATATAAAAAATACTTAAAATTATTAATACTAAAAAAATAAGTTTTATGGTATATGGGTAAAGATATCAACTGGACTATGACTTGACACTATTTGCACTGTGTTATGTCTTGTACGTTTTTTTTATCAATTGAATCGAACCAATTGATCATGTAGAATCGTGTTGAATCAAATTTTTTTATTTATTAAATAATTAATATAATATTAATATTATATATTTATATAATTATAATAATTTTAATATGAATAATCTAATATAAAATTTCAAACCATCGAATAATTTATACAACTTAAAAAAATATCATTATGTTTATGAAAAAAATTATAAATATTATTTTTGATACGAAAGGTATAAAATTAACTTACAAATAATAAAAATATATAACATTGATATTCTGTCATTAAATACATTTCACTAGTATTAAAAACTTGTTCATATTATTGAAAATATTAAAATTATTAGTAAATATTTTATCATGATAAAATTAAAAAACTCAAAATTTATTTTTTTTATCAATTAATTACATTAAAAAAATTTATATTTAAATATTTATTTTATAAATATTAATAATAGATAATATTTAAAAAAATTATTTCACTCTTATAAAATATAATACATAAAAAATAACTTGAATCATATTATTTATATCATTTTAATTAGTATCATGTCATATCACAATCATATTATACCATAATAACACAAAAGTCTTAAAAGCTATCAAGCACCAACTCACTGATCCGTATCGTATGATCAAATCGTATAAATCGTATCGACACGATTTAACCTGACACGATGGACACCTCTGGGGCCCTCCATTTCCAATAAACGATATTTGAATAGAAACTCACGGTAATGACAACCGACGCACAGAGTTTCGATCAAGAGCGGCGACGGAGAAAATGGAAGACAACGAGGAGGAAGAGAGGCGTCGAGTGTTAGACGCGGTGTTCGGATGCTCCACGCCCGACTGCGGTCACAGGGGTAACGACGAGTCTCATCCCACCGGAATCCTCCGACAGGTACAAGCTTCTTCGCCAAATACCCAGCCTCTCACCATTACCTTGTTCTTATCTGATCAATCGCTCGTGCGACGGTGGTGGCAGGGAGAAGGACGGCGTACTTGGGAAAGAGTGCAGGAGATCAAAGGGTTATGGATGTGCAGGGAGTTCCTCAATCCGGACCAGCAGTCTTGGCTGCTTTCTTCCATTGATAGGGGTATCATCTCTAACCATCTATACGCATCTGAAATTTAATGGCAATGATCGAACATGTATGTAAGTATTTTAGCGGGTAATACCTACTTACTAGTAAGAGCAAGTGTGTTTGTTGCGTGGGATGTTGTTTGCTTGCCAAGAACCGTCTCAATTGTTAGAAATGAGCTCGACATATTAATACTTCTCGGTGAGAAACATTCGCGGGATATTAGAAATTGTCAGCAATGCAATATTCACTTAAGAGAAAGAATAGATTGCATTTTAATGAAATTAGGCTTTTACCGGGTCGTCCAACAAAGTCTGAACTGCATGGATGCCTGATTTCTGCTTGCTTGGATACCTACGATTTCACATACCACAAAACCGCATAAACGAACACATGAGATTGTATGTTCTTATTGATTTGATTTTGTGCTTTAATCTAGTCTCAAATGCACATTCTGTTGGTATAATTGGTGTATAAAATTATGTAACCCTCCTGAAACATCCATTTTACTTTTAAGCCCTGAAGAATGGTGATGTTCCAAAAGGTTGCATGTGGATATTTGATTTGATTGATGCTGCTTGCTCGTGTTTGTGGCAAAATGTGGTTCATGACACACTTGATGCCCCCTCTCATTCTAGAGTGGTTTTTTTGGTCAACCATCTTAGGTTCTCGTATTGATTGTTAGCAAAACTCTGGGCATGCCTGTGATCAATTATTACTTGTTCATCAACTTAATTCAAGGTGATGGTTCTCCACAAGAGCTTTCAATAAAACATCGGATTTTTCCCATGCATGATTTTGGTTGTCTAGTGAACAAGAACTTTAGTGCCTTTTTTCTTTGAATTTTACTTTTTCATCTTATAATATGTTTTAATGTTGTTTATTTCCTACCTTTGTGTCAGAGTGATTAGTTTTCAACAATTTAGTGAGATCTAGATCTGCCGGATTCAAAGACAATGTATGGTTGCAAGATTAGAATGATTAAATTTATCAGATTTAAACTTTAAATATTTACTTAATTAAAAGGTATAACAGGTTAATGCATCACAATTAACTTGCTGCTTAAGTGCTTATCCATTTAAATCCATGCCCGTCCTACTCACCAATTAACTCTTTGGGTTGGGCCCAAGTTAATCTTGCATTGTTTCTCAATATAACATACATTGTCAGAGTTCATACAGGGTCGAATGGTCGATCATAAAAAATTCCCATTTCTCTTGTCAAAACATTGTGATTGTTGCCAAATAATTCTCACAAAATGTCACACAAGATGCTTTGATGCTTGAAATTCATTGTTGAAAGTAGAGTTTCCTGGCAAACAATCCCAAACAGAAAATCCATAAGCAAACAGTCCCAAACAGAAAATCCATAAGAAAAAAAGATACACAGGTGACATGATTTTTCAATTTCTTTTTCAACATATAATAAGTTATGTTTATGCCTTCATGTTTTTTTTTTCCCATTTGATATGATTATTGGTGGAAAAACCCACCATAGTATTTTGTAATTATTTAACAAGGTTGTTCCTTTCTGCCATATTTTATAAAATTTCCCCTCAAGGTGAAATTAAAACTTTCTCACGGTTCTTTTTTGATTTATCTCTCCAGAGGGATGGTTCAGTGATTCTTCTCATAATCAGGTAAAATGTATATCTCTTCCCTTTAACATATTATCTTCAAGAGGTTTTCTTTCAACGTACTGGTTAAATGCATTTTCCTCAAGTGACCATTCCTGATCCAGAACATGAGAATCAAAGTACTCGTGAGAACATAGAGGTCCTCAACTGAAAAATGCTTGTTCCTGTTTGTTTTTGAAGATACTTCATGCAAATTTTGTAGACGAGAATTTCACTAAATATTATTCATTGTGTAAATTGGAAATGTTTACAAAGCCAATTGCTTTTAGATGCATATTTTAAGAACTAAAAGAGTGAACCAGAGTTGAAGACATGACTACTAGTCGGATATTGCTGTTCAGGGGACAGAACTTGTAAATAGAAATATCTGGGTAAGGAAAAGTCTGAAACTGTGCCAGAATCTGCACATAACCTACTCCTTTATGTTGCATTGTGAACTGCACAACACAAGGTAGGAGAGAATAAAAGGAAGTTGGAAGAATATTGAGGAGCAGGAAATAGGATTCAAAAGGGGAGTTGCAAGGGAGGAATAGTAAAAGCCTTTATTATTTTGCCTTTTTTTCCCGAAACATCTGACTGGATGGGCCACATTCTTAGGAGCTTAAAGACTACACTGGTTAAAAGAAACTAAAAAAGCTGAGGAAAACCTTAAACTACGTGGTTAAGAATTGTGAGGAGATATTTAAATTTATCTAATTTAACCAAAAACTTAATCATAAACAGAAATACATAAAAAAAAGATTCATCTGACCAACCTCACATAATAGGATTATAATTCAAATTGTTGTTATTGTTGCTGTACATACGAGTGGATGGGAAATATGCAAAGCTCCATATAAAAGTATCCATTTATATGTGCTGCAAAAGCAAAAATTTCTGTTTTGAGTGTATAGCAATTAACGAATTGTTTAACCTCCCAAAAGGCTGTTGCACCCATCTTGAACTTGAACATGCTATACGCAATATCTCATACCGTCATACATGCTGGGCAACCCAACTTTTGAAACAGTCTGCTCTAATGGAAAAAAAGTTCTCATCTAGCTTATATAGATATGGCTCTTATTACATGTTAGGATGTGAATCTGATGACTTTGAATTTGTTTATATCTAGCTGATGGCTTAAAAAGTACAGGGGTCGTTGCTTCCATCACCAATGACTCATATTGTAATACCGTTGGCATTCTCAAACACATTCTAATGTATGGTTATCATTGGCACATATGGAATTTAAAGTTTGACAGTTTGGTCTACTACAATTTGCTTAATGATATGGAAGACATTTTCTAGAAATTATTTATTGATTTCAGTTATAAGAATAATCATGAAATTTATTTCTACCAAATCACTGCAATTCCTTTACATTGGTGCTGTGTTATCTTTGAAACCAAATCATTAAGCAATTGTTATATCCTTTATGGTAAATTCAGGCCATGAGATTTGGTGATCTCCCTGAATGGGCGACCATGCTTTCAAGTCAAATTTTCAACTCATGTTTTAGTGATATCATCATTCAATCACATGGTGAACCAAATGAAGTTGAAGAAAGTTTAGATGACCTTCCCTTGCCTATGGATTTGTTATGGAGAGAACCTCTCTTTGATCAGCTCATAGCAAATGTGTATGAACCAGGTGAGGTGCGATTCTTCCTTTCATTTTTCTATTATTTAATTTATTTTAACAATATGCAATTTTGGATGTAGCCTGGAATTTTATTTATTTTTATCGATCACATTGCTTGATCCTCGAATCATCAGCTCTCATCATGTGGACTCTGTTTATGGAACTACCCAAGCAATCCATATCTTAATCATTCATAAACAGCAAGGTATTAATGCAAATTGCTAAACTACGATTCTCCAATATGGCCTTCTGGTAAAAGCATTGTGTCTTACTCCTAGATCACATTTGGAATCCTGTAAAGCTAAATAATGTGCGCTTTAAAGTTTTAAATTCAATGTTATAATAAACTTAGATATCCTATACAAAAATTAGTGGTTTTTATCAGAAGTTTCATATTTGTTGAGCTTGTATTGAATTTTCTTTATTGCTGGAGATTAACGCCACATGTATTTCTGATTCGGTGTAATGGTGAGTCAGCTATTGGCATCTGATCAGTAATTTTTCCAAGAACTGTTATCTGGTGCAGTACTAGAGTATTGAGTGATTTTCATTTTCAGCAATTAAAGTAGTGATCTGGTTCTTCGAGATTCAGTATGTAGTCGAAAATGGCACAAAGGTTTTATTTGTTGCAATAACATCACCACCACAACTGATTGGTCTTCCAAATTCTAAGTTTTTACATTCTTTCCTTATTGAATTTCTTTTTTCTCATTAAAGTTTTACCGATGGACTTGGTGAGAAAAATAATATGGTTGTAGCATAACTTGTCTAAATTATTCTTATTTTCCGGCAGACCCGCGGATGATTATTCTTTCATGACCAGGGTATCTGTGCTCATGTGGACTTGCGGCGTTTTGAGGACGGCATTGCTATTACCTCACTCCAGTCGTCGTGCGTGATGCACTTCACTCGTGTAGACGATGGACAGGGTGATTGTTCCCTGAAGGTTCCCGTGTTTTTGGCACCTGGTACTCTCATCCTAATGTCCGGTGATGCCCGGTATCTTTGGAAGCATGAGATAAATCGGAAACCAGGTTTTCAAGTGTGGAATGGGATGGAAATCTCCCAACACCGAAGGACTTCTGTCACTCTCAGAAAACTCTGCCAACGTACTCCAGATTCTGAAAAGTGCTAGCCTTCTTTTTTTTGTAACGCAGAAATCGAAAAGTTTATTTGTATTCGTAGAATTTACGTGAATTGAATTAAAATAAATTTAATATTTATAAATTATTTATTTATATTAGTGGAAATGAATTTAATTTATTTCTGTTTTATTCTTTAGTTTGTGATATAAATGAAATTCAAATTTATAAGGTATGAATTGTTTTGAATTTAATTAGTTAGAATTTTCTTGCTCGTTTACTAATTTTTTTTTTTTTCGTTTAACCTCAAATGTATAAATATTTTTATATTAAATTTATTTTTACTTAATTTAATTGTGTTTAAAAAATAAATTTTTATTAATTTATTTTTGATTAATTTTACGTATATAAACGGCATCCCAAAAGTAGATGTGTTTTACTCATTAAAAAAAAAGTAGATGCGGTCTTTTTAAGAGCGATGTAAATAATTTACTTTTTTATTACTTTTAATTATTTTTTATTTCAAACAAAGTCTCTCTTTTTTTTCTATCACAAAAGGATATTTCTTAATCGTTCCTCAAACCCTTTTTTTTTTTGTACCGCAGAAACCGAAGAGAAGTGCCCATTCCATCATTGTGCGGAAAACTTCTATCAAAAGTAGATGTGGTCTTCTTAAACGCACACACCTTAATTTTTATGACGGTAGCCTTTTTGTTTGATTTATATTTTATCACCTTATATGGATTTTTTTAAATTGTAATTTCATCTTAAATATCCGTTTGTTTAAGTTAGAAATATAAAAAACGAAAATTTAAAAAATAAAAAATAAAAATAGAAAATAGAAAAAAATTTATGATATGTTATGAAAATTTAAAAAAATTAATTTAAAAAAGTTATAAATATTTTATATTTTAACATTTTAAATATAATTTTATATTTTTCTTAAAATCACAATTTTTCTTAAAGACAAATAAGATCAAGAAATTATATTATAATGAAATTTTTGTTAATTACAAAAAAAATTTCGATCGACCCAATGGATTTATATTTTCAATGATAGAAATCAAAATTTTCAGAATACACGAGTATTTGAAAATTTTTTAAAAAAAATAACTTTTTTATTTTTCAAAATTTGTAATGTACACAAACATTCCTTGAAAGGTCCCAGAAACACGCATGACATACATGGAATCCTTGCGGTCAAACAAGAATGTAACATTTTTGTTTAAATTTTGCATTATATTCATCACCCTAATCTTAGTCCTTTCATGGTCTCTTCCGTGATACGAAATAAAATTAGTCCTTTCTTGATCGAAATTTGCTACGAAAGTTAAAAGGTCTTCTTTGTCTTTTTTTTTTTTTTTTGAGTTACATAGTTCATTAGGGTCTCATTTGAGACTAATTTTTATCAAACTCCGAGGCATCTTTCTTTTTTTTAACTTTTAGAAGTTTTTTTTATTATCATTATATATATATTTCTTAATACATTTTTTTCATTATTTTGTCATCGTAACTTCCATCACATCAAGTATTAAATAATTTTTCCAATGTCATTTTACAAATTAATTAAAATATCAATATTTACCAACACAAGTTCAATTCTCCGTGAAATATTTTCATTGAATTTAGGTTATTTTTTAAAAAAAATAAATTTATTCAGAAAATGTCATAGTACAAAGTGTACAAAAAAAATTTCTTCATACTTTTCCTTGATTTTTTTGTAAATGATACAAAAACATTACAAAATAATTCATATTCTGTATTAGATATTAGACAAATTTGACTCAAAAATTGAAAAATATAAAAGAAATGCCACATTTTTGGTGTAGGGGGAGAGTTCTCCAAGAAGGCAACTACGAGCAGGAGCTTGGCGGTGGGAGGAGAGTTCTCCAATGAGACAGTACTTAAGATTGCAAGAGAAGATAAGGGCAAACAAAACTAATCAAATGACGATGGCCAGTGAGAGAGGATAAGGGACTTTCATAACCTTTGATTCATGCAAATTAGGTATGGTGACTATGAGTTTTGCCTTAGAGGATGGTCATCATGTAAAACAGGAGGTGTGAACTTTGTAAGCTACATTTCATATAAACCGTAGAATAGTGTGGGTAAAGATCGACAAAAAGGAGACGCATTCTCAAGAAATAGACGAAAGATCACAAGCAGCTATAGGATCACAAGCAAAAAGCACAAGTAGCTTGTCTTAGGTACCATGCTTGCCATTCATCAAAGCATACTTTTGGAAGTAATTTTTCCCATTCTTGAAATTGTAGAGTAGGAAAAATGAATGTTGTCAGAGAGTTTAATAAAATTGAAGTTAAAATTAATTTTATAAAATAAATTAAATTTATATAATAATTAAGATAATAAAAATTTATATGTTAAAATTTACGTGATAATAATAACATAAATAAGTTACAAAAAGTTTAAAATATAAAGTACAATACAGATTTTTAAGATTTTGAACAGCATCATTTTTTCGCTCAATTTAAAAAAGACAGAAAGTTGTAAACAATTTTGGGGAAAAATGAAATTGTAATTTACAATTAAAAATCGAACACAAAATATTATAAAAAAATGAAAAATCTAGCTCTGGACCATCATTTAAACACTGGTCTTTTCAATCATTACTATATTGTACCATGGTCTTCTATTCATCAACCATACTATATTCAAATTAACATTTACGTACATATATGTGCGTTAGCTATATTATATCCAAACATCATGTGTCGTTTCTTCTCTAATTATTATCTTAAGAGTTTTTTTTGTTGAGGAACTTAGAATCCAAACCTCCAAAAGGTCATTGATTTTTAACCAAAATTTATAACTTAGGTTACAATGAGATTGATTTCTTCATTCATCTTTTTCTCCTTTAATATAAATGGTCGATCAAAGAATTGTCTCATTCAAAAATCTTAGAATACATTACAACTCTGCAAGCATTTGAATTTGAGATTCCTACAGTAAATAGTTAAATCTTTTTAATTTTATGGACACACAGCTATTAATATTCAGATTCACGTGATATGAAAAGATTTCATTTGAAATCATTTTTCATCATTCTCGCTTTCCACTCAAGTACTATTATTCTCTCTCCATTAGCAACTTTGCTTTGATACCAAAATGAAGAATCTTTCACTTTCATCGAAATAAATAAGGATAAAAAATTAATATAATTGTTTGAAATTGTGCAGCAAAAATAAAGAATGATAGAAAAATCATACCTTAGAAGGGTCTACGAAAAGAATTTGTATACTTCATAAAATAATATTACAAAAAGTGGAAAATGAAATACATATATTTTTATATGTTTTAAAAATTAATTTCAATTTCTCAAAAGATTCCATGTTTCCAACGAAGCAATAATTTTATCATCCTAGATAAAAAATTTAATTGTAATTTCATCTCAAAAGGTCTTCATAACACATTGCAAAGCATACATGAAATTACAAGAATGCCACATTTTTGTCATAATTTTGTATTATATTCATCACGGTGGGGATTATTTATTAACCTTATTTTTCTATTATAATAATAAGAAAAAGTAATTTTTAGATGAACGATTTTGAGATAAAAGAAGAAAAAAAAGTAATTTTGATAATAACAGAAATAGATTAAAGAATGTGAATGTATGTCATCGTAAAAATAAGTGTATTACTGAAAACTAAAAATAAGAGTAAATAAACGATATCTTAGTCTTAATCAATTTCCAGAGACATCTAATGAAAATTTTCAGAATCAAAATCTTGTTACAAAAGTCAAAAGATCGTTTCTTTAATTTTAAAATATTTTTTGTGTTACACAGTTTTTTGAGTACATAAATGAACAAATATAATATTAATAAATTTTTCTAAAATTTATATACTTTTTATAGAAATAATATGTTAAAAATTAAATATTTTTTTAATATATTGTCTAAATTGATTTTGAACTTAGAAAAGATAAAACTTTGTACTAAAACAACTATACTATTTACAAAAATGGTTTATCGAATAGATATATTTTGTTTAATTTTAAATTTTGACATATTGATTTTAAAATCGAGTATACCAAAAACTATAATCTAACATAAATAATGTCTATTAGAATAAATGCAGGAATTGCACTGCATTTGATATGCTAATAATCTTTTTAGTCATTGTTAATTAAATATAAGATAAACTTGTAATAATTATTTTATTTAGCATTACATAAATGAAGTGCAAAAATTGTAAAATGTAAAGTAAATTACAAATTTTTATGATTTTTTATTCATTTTGTCACTCAATTTTAAGCTACACAAAAAATAACATAAAGTTGTAAAAAAATTGGAGGGAGAAAATAAAATTGTAATTTACAATAAAAAATTGGAAAATATTTTTTTATTTATAAAAATGAAAATTTAAGCTAGTTGTAAACCGACATTTAAACACCTGTCTTTTTAGGCATTACCGTACTATGATATGATTTTCAATGATCTAGCAACCATACTATATTTAAATCAACATTTACATAAAATGAAAGATAGTGTAGAAGTTTGACGTTTAAATGTAATGAAAATCAAAGTAAAAATCTAATTATTCAACGAGGTAAGTTTGATGATAAATTTTTTTTGACTTTGAAAGTTAAATAAAATTGAATTTAAAGTTAATTTCGTAAACACAATTAGAATGATATAATAATTATATTATAATTTAAATAATAAAAATTTATATATTAAAATTTATATAATGACAATTATTATTATTTAATAGCATATCCTTCGTATTCTGTTTGTAAGATATATTAATATGTTATGTTTAATATAAAAAATTAAATAGATTAAATATTTCAATATATTATGCGGGTTTTATTCAAATTTAATTTTACAAATAAAAATAAATAATTAAAAGTTAAATATTCTCAGATTAAATCATCCTTGTAATTATTATGTTTTATTATTTTTTCGAGAAATTAAAAGTACGTGTGAGGTGGTGGACCATTGTCCGAATAAATCAAAAGAATAAGTGCGGTTTTTAGGGCACCAATCCGTTTCCATCTGCACTTCTTTCTCCGTGGACCGGTGGTGCCGGCGTCGTCAGTGCTGCCTCTCCTCCGGCATCTGCGCTACAGATCCAGGAGGCGATAGTGGTTGGAAATTATGTCACCTACGCTTTGTGTTTTTCCTATTGATCATTATGTTATCATGGTGTTTTCTATCGTTTTTGTATCTGTCGAAAACTTGTTTTGGCTTATTGTTTGGGTTGGAACTGTGATGAACGTCCATGACCGTCTGGAAAACTCTAGTCTCTAGACAGGTGGGAATCTTTCGAGGCTGGTGGAGATGAAGAATATGAGTTGGGTGAAGGGAAGCGTCGGTAGAAGTTTGTGATAAGGTGGAGGAGGCATGGGGAGAAGGGGAGGCAGTGAGCAAAGGCATGGTTACTCGTGGAGATGGAAAACGGTACCATTGAAGATGGGGAAAAGTTAAAAACCGCTACCGGTGAGGGTGGTGATTACGTCAGTGGTGGCGAGGGGATGGAGGCGTCTAGTAGGAGGACAATGATGTGATCGTGGGAAGAATGTGCTTAGGATGTGTAATTGTCTCCCTTCATTAACAGTCAATGTATGTTTGGCGTGAAGTGGTAAGCAAAAGATGATTATTACACTACGGCCAAACCATTGAAGAGTAGTTCAAGATCGGGAGAAGACAATGTAGTATGTTGGTAGCATAATATTGGAGATCGAAGAAGGTGAAACTTTGATGGTATTTGGGAGGTTATAGACTTGGGAGAAGGTATTAGGGATGATGGAGAACCGAAAAGAGAAACAGATTTTGAGGGCATCTAGGGTAGAAAAAATGGTGAAATTAAAATACAAAATAACCCATCTAGGAGGGACGTATGGCCACTGGAGGAGCATGTTTGGCAGGAATGGTTTGTGGATGAGCGCTAGAATAAATGGGGCCATGGGGGAGTAAGAACTGGGAAGGTCTATGATGGCCGATGATTTTGATTGCTGTGTGGAGGATATGATGGAGGTCCAGGAAGTTTCATTGCTGAGGAGGGGATTTTGCTTCGGGTTCTAGATTGTTTGGGTGTAGGGTTTGTCGGGAGTATTGGACATGGATAAATTTAGTTTCATTAGAGAGGCAGTTCAAACTTTTTTATTATTTGCTCAATTGAAATTTCATTTTTTTAATATCATGTGAATAAATTTTTAATTTCATTAGTGAAACAAGAATATGAGAATAAACTGCAACATGTTAGAACTTTTGCATCCGAAATAATGGAGAGATATCATAGGTATCGTTTCTTGAAGTTACTTCTGTGTATTCTATTGTCTGCATGTGTTATTGCTGTTGTATATGTTAGGTGTGGGGACTAATGTTGTTTTTCCTAGGTCTGCGGATTCAACTAAGAGAAAGAGTATATTTGTAATTTTACATTTGCGAGTGATGTCCTAATCTTCACTATAGTGAAGAAACTCTAGTGTGGCCATGGACATAGGCATTACTGAACTACGTAAATTCGTTTGTGTCTTTTGTGAATTTGTTTTATTTTTTCACTCATTTCTCTTTCTAGATCAAGAGTGAGAAATCCTATTGCTCGTTTCAGTATATTCTACTTGATATTTGTGCTATAAAATCAAGGTCATGTAACCTCATTTTTGAATATATCTTTACTTGGATCCATAAAAAAATTATCAAATTATTTGTGTGCCACTGAACGTTGCTTGCATGTCATTGAAAAAATGTTTTTGTTGACATATAAGTAGCATTCAATTGTGTACAAGTAAAATTTTAAATTCACAATGGCATGCAAGCAAATGCTCCTTTAATTAATAATGGGTTGTATTATGTTGCATGATCTATCCTTAGAGCATTGCCATTCAGCAAACATCTATGAACATTTGCATCATTGCTACGAACTTATGATTTATTGCCTTAACTGTTAATGTTTGCAATTTTATTTTATTTACCATACTTCTTCCTCCTTCCAAGTGTCAAGTTCCCACTGAGCTGGTATTGGGAAGGGATTGCACTGTTGGCCTGTGGTATTATAAAGAGGACACAATTTCACTGCCGTCCACAATTCCCATTTCCTTGTGAGAGGCTTAAAATGATTCGAGAGACATATTTTCCAAGTTGTAAAAACTCAAAAGGGTCAAAAACTAAATAGTCCGGTCTCCATTTTTGTTATATGAAAATCTATGATTAATGTGAAGTGTCGTACTCTCTCTTGAAGATATCTTATTTGGAAAATTCTAATGTTACCCGATAAATTCTCTCACATAGGCACAACTACTTTGACGTAATTGTGATTGTTTATTATAATCACAAGTTGTACCATACATGAGCTTACATGGATGACAAGATTGAAAATAAATGCTACCCACAAAAAATAACACCCATATGGATGTCATAGACATGATTATCTTATCATGATCTAACATGATACTCTTTTGAACTTTAAATGGCACCAAGACACCTAAGGAGTAGTGTCTTCCTTCTGTAGTTTGAGCCTCTCCTACCATCCTCAACCAAAATCGTGCTATTCTTTGGTGATCATGTGCTTCGGAAATTTCTTCATTATTGGTAGTTGTTTTGTTATTATACCATTGAATTTGAATTTTCTCTCAAAATTGCTAGAAAATAGGTACTCGAGGCTAGATTTTTTTGTCATGTTTTTGCTATTTCATAAAGATGTACTTATTTCAGAAAGTAATAGTCCATCTAATGTCAATCATTTTCTTACAAAGTAGGTCCTCTTTTCAATTGGTTCATGAAGCATGGCTGATGAAACTCAAAATGACAATCCCATTGATCCTGCAACTGTCTTTGTGAAACGTAAACGTGGTCGACCACGTAAGGACGGTGTTCCTGGATCAGAAGCTGTAAGGAGAAAGCCATATCGTAGGGGTGAACAGTCTGTTCAGTTTGGTGATGTATCAGTTGGCCAGACAGTATCTGGTGTTCTAGATGGCAAGTTTGATGCTGGTTATATGATTACTGTCCAGGCAGGGAACTCAGGGACTGTCTTGACTGGTGTTGTTTTTGAGCAAGGTCGATCTGTGCCTGTTACTCCAGCAAATGATGTTGCACCTAATATTGAGATGCTGAAAAGGGTCGAGGTCCCTATTCCAAGTAGCAGATGTCAGAGTCAACCCATACCGAAGAGGGATAATGTTGGCATGCATTCAATGGAATCATCCATAAGATCCATGCCTGAAGATTTGAATGTTAAGCATCCACTTGATCCTTGCAGTGTCTCCAACAATGCATCCGAGGTTGTCCATTCCGGCCTCACCCTCACAACTCCTTCCAGCATCTCAATCCATGGCATTGATAGTCGGACTCAGATCCACCAGAATGAATTAAGTGCACCAAAACCTTTGATCCCTGAACCTATGCAAATCAAGGCAGCTGTGACACCAGGCTCAGAGCTTGTGCACTCAGAAGGTACAATTAAAAATTCTCCCATGGACGTCCTTCCTTCAGCTTCTGAACCTATGAACATGAGCAGCCTCACTCTCACAACTCCTTCCAGTGTCTCAATCCATGGCTTTGACAGACAGACTCAGATCAACCAGAATGCAGTAATTGCATCAAAACCTTCTGTCTCTGAACCTACGGAAATTAAGGGAACTGTGACATCAGACAGAGAGCTTGTGCACTTGGAAGGTAAAATTAAAAACTCTCCTATGGACATCCTTCCATCTGTCTCTGAGCCTGCGAACGTGAGCAGCCTCACTCTCACGACTCCCTCCAGTGTCTCAATCCCTGGCTTTGCCAGTCCGACTCAGATCAATCAGAACGTAATAAGTGCACCAAAATCTTCAGTCTTTGAGCCTATGGAAATCAAGGCAACTGCGACATCAGACAAAGAGGTTGTTCAATCAAAAGGTACAATTGAAAACTCCCCTACGGACTCCCTTACATCGGCTTCTGAGACCATGAACATGAGGAACCTTACTCTCACAACCCCATCCAGTATCTCAATCCATGGCTTTCCCAGTCCGACTCAGGTCAATCAGAGCGTAATAAGTTCACCAAAATCTTCATTCTCTGAGCCTATGGAAATCAAGGCAACTGCAATATCAGACAAAGAACTTGTTCGCCCAAAAGGTACAATTGAAATCTCCCCTATGGACTCCCTTCTGTCGGCTTCTGAATCTATGAACATGAGGAGCCTTACTCTCACGACTCAATCCAGTGTCTCAATCCATGGCTTTGCCAGTCCGACACAGATCAATCAGAACGTAGTAAGTGCACCAAAATCTTCAGTCCCTGAATTGAAGGAAATCAAGGCAACTGTGACATCAGACAAAGAGCTTGTTCACCCAAAAGGTACAATTGAAAACTCTCCTATGGGCTCGCTTCCATCGGCTTCTGATCCTATGAACGTGAGGACTATTGAGACACCAAACGATGGTCACACAAAAGAACTGTTACCCGATCCTACAGTCACACCTCAAGTGCCCATTCATGATCCAGAACACGATGGTCAAAGTACCCGTGACTTGCTAGGGAGAAAGACAGGTTATTTGGCGACAGTTGAACCCTCGGTGGAATCATCTGGTGATAAGCATGCTGAGGATTATTTGTCTGCAAATTTATCTACTGAAGTAAGATCACCCATGGAACAGAACACTGATCTGATTTCCCAAGGCTTGGAGACACGGTGTCAACCAAAGATCCAGAGCCAACTACCCATGTTGGATCTCCAGACTTTCCCTTCCGTGCCAGCTTCCGAGCAGCTTCACAGTCACGGCATTCCTACTTCTGGTGACAGACAGCCAACTGACGTCACAGAATCTTCCAAGGATGTAGGATTACAGGAAGCAGCTGGAGACAGGGCCTAAGATGAATATAGTTAGGGATCAGACTGATCAGTTCATGAAGTTGGGGGGTTGGTAATAGATGCCAAAGAAGAGAATTTTGAAGTTCGGCTTTTGCTTCTGCAATCTTCGGTGCAGACTATTTGCGCTGGGACTTTTTGTTAGCTACATAAACCAAGCCAACCACAAGTTTGAATCTAATTGTTGATGTTACCAAAAATCCCATGTCATCTTTCTTGATCGAACACCATATTCAACAATGGAAGGATTTTTCTTTGAGAAAAACAATGGAATGACTAGTGTTGCATTTCTAACCATTTCTACTGTTCATAAAATCTTTATTGGTGTTATCCGGAATCCGTCTGTACACCGAACAGATCTGGCTTGATGATATGCAAGGGTACATCAGTTCGAACGGTGGAACCAGATAATGCTAATGGTTTTGTTTTTCATGATTGATAGAAATTAACCGAGAATGTGAAAAATAAAATAAAATAAATGAACTTTCCAGGGTTGCCGTCCTTTGACTCGTGAGGATCTTTTCCAATGTCTGGCGAAAATATTTCAGTAAGTTTCTGCTAGCTGTATTCACCTGTGGTCCCTTATAAACTTCTCAAAAAGGCCGTGAGAATTGTTATCAATTCCCGTAACAAGCCTTTTTATTTATCTTCTATTTCAGGAAGTATATTGAGTTTCGTTAATATATATATCTTTTAATGCTTCATTATACTTATGATGTCTTCTTTTGACCTACAGAAGTTTATCTCACAAATACAAGTATATTAGTTTTAAGTTTTACCATTGGTTTTTGATAAACTTAGACTTTATTTGGTAAGTGCTTGTTTGTTTAATGTTAAATTGAACAATATTTATTAAAAATTAATGAAACAAAACAGCAATCCCTTGCGTTGTGTTTGAAAGATTAAGGGAAAGGATAGGCCGAAAACAACCCCAAAATAGGGTCAAAAAGTTATTAGTTCATATGACAAGTTTAATTGTTTCAGATGATGATAGGTGAAAATCTAAGAGCATATCAGAGTTGAAACATGTTATGTATTACACGAGCATAGCAACCTGTATTCTATCTACGTAGGTAAACAATAGCAACTCCTTAATTTTCAACAAAAATTACTAGAGATGTTGGCCCAATCCATTGCCAACACTCAACAGAGAAGGTTGATTGAAGTCATGCTAAGATAGAAGAGGACAACTTCATAAATGATCAACATGAGATCATTTCCTCGGTTGGGCCATCAATGTCCAGCCAATTTGGACACATCTTGGACGCTACAACAACCAACTCCTCCATTAACGACTCTAATCAACACAAAAGAGATGCAGTGAATGATCCAACATCTCACTGCTTTCGTTAGTATCTTCAAATGGAGAAGAAATAAAAAATAACGGGGCAAAGGACCATGGTCAATAGGTATAACAACTTACATATTAACAATGGATGAACTAGATAATGATAAACTATGTCTCTTGAACATTCCTTTTGTCAACCGTTGTAGGTATCATGTGTCTCTCTCGTGAGACATTATTGTACTTGAACACTATTTATTTGTAAACAATCTAGGCTAATTTGCTTAAGGCCTTTTGCGTAACTCTTGCTCTTGTAGCTTTCGTTTTTCCATTCCATCACACATTCTTAAGGGTGCCACTTAATCAGCGAAACGTTGCGCCTCTTCACAAGAGTCGATCCCTTTCAACTCTTGTCATTTTGGTATCAGAGGGATGGATCCTAAGCGTCCCGACAACAACGACAAAGGTGAGAAGTCGACGAAAAGACATGAAACCGGTAAGGTCTTTCCTTATCCCACAAATGTGAACCTAAGTACCTTTGTCTTTGTCAAATTGTGGAGGAACAACTACCTCTTTCGGGAAACATAAGTTCGTGCCCTTGTTTAATTGCAAGGACTGCTTGGGTTCATCAATGGTAGCATACTGAAGTCCATGCATCACATTTACACCGAGCACGACAAAGATGGAGAAATCGAAAGGCAAAATAAACTCTTCAACTCCTGGATGAAGACTGACGACCTGGTTTGTGCTTGGGTTCTCGGCTCTCTTAGCGAAGAGACTTTGGGGATGGTTGTGTGACAAGAAACCGCGTATGAGGTATGAAAAACTCTTAAAAACTGCTTTGCTTAAGGTTACGATGGAAAAATAATTTTTTCTTCTTGACCAAATCCAAAGCGTCAAGAGAGAAAAATTCGAAAATCTTGTAGACTACTTGGAAAACATCAAGAAGATCTGCAACGATCTCGTGCTAATGAAAAAGCCTGTAGAAGAAGAAAAAATGGTGTACTAGACTCTTAAGGGACTTGGTGACAAGTACGACATTCTCACCACAAGTGTTCTAAAGCCACCAATCCCAGACTATGAGAGCCTCATCGACATAATCAAGAGCTATGAAATACACCACAACATTCACCATGACAAAGTCCTAGACGTCGTCTTCTACACCAACCGTGGAAGAGGACGTGGAATAGCCGATAGCAGCCAGAGGGCCCATGAAAAATAGGGCTTTCAAAAATCTAGGCAGCAACCGCACCAAGGCTCATGTGAGAGTGGACAAGGCCCTGCAAACCATAGTGGAGCAAAAAACCAACAGGGAGGAGAAGAAAGAAAGTGCCCAATGTGTCAGATATGTGGGAAGGTCAGACACAATGCCCTCATGAGCTGGCATAGGTTCGACCATAGTTATCAAGTTGAAGAAACACCTGAAGCCCTCGCCAACCACACCTTGGACGACCAAAACCAGGAATGGTACATGTACTCAAGCGCGACAAATCACGTCACCGAGGACGCAAGTATGTTATAACTAAGACCAAACACTACCTTCACCCAGGTTATGTTGATGTCGCTGACGGTAGATTTTTAAAAATTAATGGAACCGGTAATGCCATGGTTTTCGATGGGAAGAAAATTTTATAACTTTGAAAAATATCCTTCTCATGCTTGGGATTAAAAAGAACTTAGTCTCTGTTGGTAAGATGACATTTGATTCAAATTGCAATATTACCTTTACGCTTTCTGATTTTAACGTTTTGGACAGGGGATCCAAGGAAGTAAAGTTGAAGGGAGCGTGAAGAGGAAATGTGTACTTTTTGCGAAATGCTAGGAAATTTGACATTTTGTACGTGAAACGTCTGAACAGAATTACCGCTACCTTGTGACACAAAAGGCTTGGTCATGTTAATTTTACAACCTTAAATTAGTTGAGTCAATTTGATCTTCTTCGTGTGGATGAATGCGATGATGATTTTGTGTGTTATCCTTGTCGAGCTGGGAAGAGCAAGTCTTTACCATTTTTGCTCTCAACTGAATGTGCATCAAACCTATTTGATAAAATCCATTCAGACTTTTGGAGACCTTCCCCTGTTCTCTCACGGGAAGCATACAAATATTATGTGATTTTTGTAGATGATTTTTGTCGTTTCGTTTGGTACTATCTTTTAAAGTTTAAATCAGATTTTCTTACTTATAAACATTTTTGTTGTTTCATCATGACACAGTTTAAACAAATAATTAAAATTTTCGGTGTGATGGTTGGGGGGAATTCTCCTCAAATAATTTTCAACCTTTTCTTAAAGAACAGGGAACTCTCCTTCGGACGTCATGCCTGCACACTCTCCAGCAGAATGGACACGCCAAACGAAAGCACAAGACCATTACTGAAATGAGACTAAGCATGCATGATGTATTCTGTAGGTTTGCTAAAAAATCTTTGGAACGATTGCTTATCCACAGCTATCTTCATTATGAACCGTTTGCCTACAAAAGAGTTAAAGCGCATGACAGGTACGATTCCCTATGTTGACTTAACGGGACAACAACCAAGGTATGAATTTTTCAAGGCCTATGCCTGTGCTTGTTATCCAAAATTAACCCATTATGGACAAGACAAATTAAGTCACAAATCTCAACTTTGCGTATTTTTTGGTTATGTAAACAAATTTAAAGGGTATAAGTGTTTTCAAAAATAATAAGATTTACTTCGCTAGAAATATAATCTTTGACGAAAAAAACTTTCCTTTACTTCCAGCTAGCTATAGGAACGTCTCATCGCATGGGTCATGGTGAAGCCCAAAATAGCCAAAGTTGAAACATCACCACCAACGTTCGCGACTGCATCGTTGCTCGTCCTAGCTGCTAACCTACATGTGAGTTGTCACCTTCTGACAGTCAGGTAGGAGATGAAGAACTCCGGCGACTTGAAGACCACCGTGTCGTGCAATAGGAGTGTGAGCAATTAGAAGATGTTGAAGAATCGTTGCAACCTGAAGACCACCAATTCACGCAGGGGGAGTGTGAGCAACTAGATGACGTTGACCATGTTGTCGTGCCTTTGCAGGAAATTGCACCAGCCCTCCACGATGCTATGAACAAACCAGATGAGGGCAGTACAGAGCTTGTTCCACCTACTACCGATGATACGCTTGGTTCAACGATTCCAGCTGCTATTGAAAACGACGAAGTGGGTAGGCGTATGCGATCAAAATCAGGTATCGTCAAGTCAAATCCTAAGTACGCCCTTCATGTCGAAGATGACGTCATCTCAGCCCCAAAAATCTCAATAATGCGCGAGATCATCCCGAATGGCTGAGCGCAATGCAAGAGGAACTAAAAACTCTGCACGACAACAATACCTGGGAGTTGGTTCCTAAGACCGAGGACATGCACGTGATCAACTCAAAGTGGGTCTACAAAGCTAAACTAAACTCCAATGGCAAGCGGCTAGGTTGGTGGCCACCGGCTACAACAAGTGGAAGGAATCGACTATACCAAGACATTCTCTCCGGTCGTGAAGCCTACCACCATACGTATTGTTCTATCCTTGGCCGTCATGCACAAATGACACATCAAATAAACTTGATGTCAAGAATGCCTTTTTGCACGAAGATTTGGATAAAAAGGTTTCCATGCGACAACCTCTACGATTCAGTGATGCAGACAACTTGAATCATGTCTGCAAGCTTCGTAAAGTTCTTTACGGCTTGAAACAAGCTTCGAGATTGTGGTTCAGGAAATCCAGTGACTTCCTCATAGGATACGGGTTTAAGAGTAGCCTTTGTGACACCTCCCTTTTCGTTTACAACTGGAATGGGAAGGTGATGTACCTTCTTCTCTACGTTAACGATGTTATTCTTATAGGAAACAATGTAGCTCTCATGTAAGAATTTACCACAGCCGCCAGTCAAGTCTTCTTCATGAAAGACCTGGGAACCCTTCACTACTTCCTAAGTGTTCAAGCGGATCACTACAAAGAAGGACTCTACCTGTCCCAAAGACACTACTTGATCTCCATTTTAACCAAAATGAGCATGGTCGACTGCAAGCTAGTAAAAACACCACTGCCAACCAAGTTACCTTGTTTCCTCTTGCAAAACAAGCGCTCCATATGAAAGCCCTTAACTTTACAAGAGCATCCTAGGAAGCTTGCAATATCTTTGTCTCACTAGATCAGATATATGCTTCCCAGTTGGTGTTCTTAGCCAACACATGCACCATTCTTTCACTGGTGCACTTTGGACTCTTAAAAAAGGTTCTTTGCTATCTAAAGGGAAGTGTTAACAAATGCCTCTTAATTACAAATTACTCCACCACTAACTTGTATGCCTTCTCTGATGCAAATTAGGGGGGATGTCCTCAAACTAGAAGATCTATTTCGGGCTTTGTAGTCTACATTGGAGCCAATTGCGTCTCGTAGAAGGCTAAAAAATAATGTACCATCTCAAGGAGCAATACGGAAGTGGCATACCGCACTTTGGCCAACTGTGTTTGTGAAGTCATTTGGGTAGCCCATCTCCTTCGCGAGCTTGGCATACCGCTCTACAAGACTGCAGATTTTTGAGGACAACAAGAGTGCCCTACAGCTCACCAACAACCCAGTTATACATAGTTGTGCCAAACATATCCAACTTAATTACCATTTTGTTAGGGAGAAGGTGGCCTCTTGACTGCTTTAGATTTAATATATCCCCACCAGCTTGCAAATTGGAGACATTTTTACAAAATTCATGACTAAAAAGAATCTGCATGAACATTCTTTTTTACAACCGTTGTAGGTCTCAGATGTCTCTCTCTCGTGAGATATCATTGTACTCGACACTATTTATTTGTTAATAATTTGGGTTGATCTACTCAAGGCTTTTTGCATAACTCTTGCTTTTGTCTCTCCACTTCATCACACCTTCCCATGGGTGCTGCTTGATCAACGGAATGTTGCACCTCCCTATGTTATGTAATAGAATAATAAATAATATTTATTATATTAACATGATAATGATATTTTTTGAAAAGTTATAATGATAATATCTTTTAAGATTATCACGTCAAATAAATAATAAAAAATGTAAAAGTTATTTAATAAAATATGGTTCATTTGATTTGAATATGAATATATATATGTTTTTTAAAATTAATTCATAACATATGATAAATATATTTATGAAAAATAATATTTTATTGTTTTTCGAGTGTTTTTTTTATTTGTCGAGAAAATTACATAGTTTTCGGTTTATGTGGGTTTATATATAAGTTCACGTAACCGGTATCTAATTAATTAATTCTATATACAAAAAGACAAAGGAATAGTTAGAAAATTTTCATTTGGCTGGGATTCATGATTTTAGAAATGATGAAAAATAATATAAAATGATAAAAATTAATAGATTAAAATTTTCATCATTTTCTATTATTACTGTAATTTTCAAAAGCATAAACTTACCTTATAATTTAAATTTACAAGTTTGGACTACTTTCGAACAGATATATTTTTAAAGATAATAAAAAATTTAACTTATTATTTTTTATCATTTTTCGTATTTTTAAACTAACAAACGTCCTTTATCTTATTTCGATGGGAATATACCTTTTAAGAAAAAAAATCTTTAACCATAATTGACACGAGGTTATTTCATTCATGATATGATTGTCTGTGAATAATGGTATAAGTGATCATGGACCCTACTTACATAATTAAAAACGTGGCATGCATGTTCTAATCGTTGATTAAGTTCATTACTAATTGTGGATTGTAAAATTGACTTCTTTGATCTAAATAGTACAATCCCAAGCTTAGGTTACCACCATATATACATGATTATCGAATTTTTCATGCAATAATCGTAATCATTAACTTTTCTTTGACGTGCCAAAAAAGTGTCTTGTATATCTTTGTGATTAAATATTATGTATTTATGGTAAAGATGGTAAGTTCAAGGTTTTGTCAATGAACCGTTACTTTTAATTTTCAGAAATATTTTTAATTTTTATCATTATTTTTACATTCATTAATTTACTGTTTTCATTATTTTATCATTATGTATTTTATTACATCAATATTTATATATTTTAAATAATATTCTTTTATAATTTAATTAAAATAACCAAACATATACCATTTTTGTTTTAAAAAAAGAATTTTTGTAATTTTTAAATATAATTTTTACGTAATATTTTTTCCTTTTCTTTATTTTTTCCCTCTTTCATTCTTTTTTTCACCATTTTCTTTTTCTTTTTACTTTTTTTTTTCTTCTCATTTTCTCTCTTCGTTCTAGCCATCATAAGTTCAACCTCACTTTTGTTACCAGTCACTATTCTAGAGGAACATTCGGCATTCTCTAAATGAATATTTGGCATATAGTAGTTAGTTTAAGAGAAACTTTTGGTGTCTTCTAGAGAAACATTCGACATCCTCTAAAGGAATATCCGGCGTCTGGCAATTCTAAGGGAACTTTCGGTGCCTTCCAGAGGAACATCGGGTACTAGAACATAATTAGTTTTGTTCCAGTACTGGAAGAGATAGGGTGGATGTGTGTACTATTCTATACGGGGTTCACGTGACATTTGTTAGAAGTTAGTAAATTAAAACAACTTAGACGGTTAGCTTTAAATACATGTTAGTGATGGTTAGCCGTCAATCTGTCAATATATGTTAGAGTGAACTCAACAAAATACATATGCGCGAAAATCAAACAGATAACAATGAAAAAATACAAGTTATATAGAAATGAAGAATTGAAAGACAAATATACACAAAAACACAGTATATACAAATAAACAACAACGGTTTGAGGATAAGTTTGTAGACAAACATATATAAATACAAATGACATATTCTCAATGTTACAACCCAATCTACCTTAACTCATGTCCACGTTTTGCACAATGTTTTAGCCTAGTTTCAAAAGTGCTATACGTCTTTCGTCTAAGTACCCTCAAAGTTGTCATCCTGTCGATGCACTTATTGGAGTGTGGATTTTCAATTGGAACACACAAGTATAAGATTTCACAACTTGTTCTTCTCTTCACTAAATTGAACTCGAACAACGATACCTTGATCAGAGCTTCTGCTCGTGGCAAGAGGCCAACGTGGAGAGGGAGCCTTGCGGTCAACACGTTTGTCCTCTGTCAAATCTCAGGCCCTCATGCAGTCCAATGAAAGTGGAAAGTCAAATGAAAAAGACGGCGGTAAGGTTTTTGTATTGAAAAAAAGATACATTGGTTGATACCTTACGTATCATTTTATAATAGAAATCATGGGCACAAATGTTCATGAGCGAATTTTCTAACTAAGGAATACAATTCGTGCGAAAATCAATTGAGAAATTGTTCGATGATAGATTTATATGAAAATCAATTTTTCCTACTCTAAAAGTGTTGAAGTACGTTATTTGAACGAAATCCAAACCTTGACAAACTAATAAAAAAAAGTTTTCTTTTACGTCTTCTTTTCACTCTTGCAATTTGGGGGTGAAAAAATTATTATTTTTTAGAAAATAATTTTAAAATAAAAAAAGAAAAAAAATTTGATAATAAAAAATAAATTAAAAATATAAATATCGATGAAACTAAAAATATTTCTAAAAGTTAAGGCAGTCTACTGATAAAATTCGTACTTGACGAAACTGACACCACCGATGATGTCCATAGACAACAACCATTCGGTGAGGATAAGAATTGTGTGGCGGCAGCAATCTTGCAGAATTTTCAGAAGAATCAAACTATTATTGTTGATATTCACCTTAAAAATACTGTAAATGAAAAGTAAAATTATTAAATCTTTTATTCATAAAGATATGCATGGTATGAGAATTACATATTTCTTGTCGGTTAAATCGTGTCGTTAATCAATATAATAGAGTTTAATGGATCATACTTTGACTAGATTTTTTTATGTTTTAATATCAACACAGTATGATTTATTTTTAGTATATGATATGTTACAAAAATAATTTTGTAATTTTATAATTTATTTAAACATACTTTTATTAAATTATATACATTATATATAAATTGATAATTGGAGTTTGTTAGTAGATGATGCATAATTGCAAGTTTAATCTCATATTTAATTATTTTTTAATATTTATAAATTATATTAATATTATATTAATTTTTTAATAAATAAAAAATCAACAATTAAAAGCTTGACAGAACTTTAAGGCCTGGTCTAGTAATAAAGTGATTTTTTATTGCAATCATTACAAAAAATCTGTAAATTTGCACAATCTTTGATATTTTATTTTTTTTACAAAATTTATATTCGAGGGAAGATTTGCCTTCTTCCTTCCATCATTGTGGCGGAAGATCCGCATGTTGTAAACAATTTATTAATTTTTGTTTATATAATAATTTTTTTATAATTTTATGATTTTTTTAAAATTATATTATCATTATTTAAAATATAATAATATTTTTTACAATATTACAAAAAATTACATATTTTTTTATTATAAAGAGAACATTTTTTATAATATTATAATAAATCTTACGATATTAGATAAACTTTTTTTCTCATTTCAGCTACTTATGTCAATAATTTTTTTTACAATATTACAAAAAATTACACATTTCTTTCTCATGAGAACATTTTTTACAATATTATACTAAATCTTATAATGTTATAAAAAATGATAAACTTTTTTTCTCCTTTCAATCTCTAATGTCAATAATTTTTTTTACAATGTTATAAAAAATTACACACTTTTTATTATAACTAGAATATTTTTTACAATATTACAACAAATTTTACAATGTTATAAAAAATATAAACTTTTTTCCCTTTTCAACCTTTAATAATTTTTTTGACAATGTTACAAAAAATTACACGCTTCTTTATTACAATAAGAACATTTTTTATAATATTACAACAAATCTTATAATGTTCTTAAAAAATGATAAACTTTTTTTACATATCAATAATTATTTTTTACAATGTTACAAAAATTTCAAATTTATTATCAACGTTAACAAATTTTTTATAATATCTTAAATTATTTTAAGAACTTTTTATCATTTTTTATAATAGAATAATTATAATTTATAAAAAAGTATACATTTTTTTATTACAATAAGAATATTTTTTACGATATTAACATTTTTTATAATATCATAAAAAAAAATTTACGAGAGTAAAAAAAGTGATCAAAGTTTAGCTTTTTTTATTATGGAACGAGGCCTATACGACTCATTGACATGTATAATTTATCGTAAAAATATAACTCACGCGAGACCACCGATCATTTTGAGCCGCACCGGCAAAAGCAAAGTGGGGAACAGGCGTGGGACGCAAACATTGCCGAAGTGCACATGGTTCCTGCCGACATCACATTGAATTCTACAGTTCCTTTTCCTTCGTTTATTATGATGGCAATTTTGAATTTTCACGATAGAAAATTCCATTGATTGAATTAATCGATTAAGCGCCAGTTTGTTCGGCGGGCGCGGGAATCGCTTTTTTTCGTAATTAATTGTCATCGGGACACTGTTCGGTACGGTTTTTGGTTTTTTTTTTTTAAAGTGTAAAAAAATCGTAAATGGCGTCATTACTTTTTACTGTTTGGTAATTTTCTTCAAACATTTTTTATAAAAACCTGAACTTTTTTATTTTATTTTATACTTTAATGTTTGTTATTTTTTTACAATATTACAAAAAACATTATTAACTTTTTTAAAACATAACAATATTTTTTATCATGTTATAACATTCTTTTAAAATCGTATTATTATTATCTACAACATTACAATACTTTTTACAATATTACAAAAATTGGTAGAACTTTGTTTTCAAACTTTTGATCTCTATTACTAAATTTTTTTACAGTGTTACAATATTTTTTTAAATTTTTTATCATTGTTTACAATGTTACAATAATTTTTACAATGTTATAAAAGTGACAGACTTTTGTTCTTTCAATCTTTGAAGTCAACCATTTTTTTTACAATGTTATAAAAATTATATATTTCTTTATTATAATAAAAATAACATTTTTTCAAAAATATTACGTCATTTTTGAAAAAATTATTATTATTTACAATATCATAACAATTCCTATAAAGTTACAAAAAATGACCGATTTTTGTTTTTTTACTTTTGTCAACAACTTTTTTTAAACGTTGCACAAAATCCTAAAAAAATTAAGTTGAACGTTAACAATATTTTTTACAATGCTACGTAATTTTTTAACAAAATCTACAAAAAAAAATGTAGCAATCACGACACCAAATAAAAAATAAAAAATTACATTGTTAATTACATCATCAGAAGTTTCATTGTTTACTACATAGGTGACATGTACAACAAAATATCATATACCATCAACAAGTGTAGCACACTTTCTTGTGCTACAATTCAAAAATACATCAAAAAGTATAAACATCAGAACGCTGCCTCCAAAAATACATCAAAAAGTTTCTTAATTATCGTTTACCAATTTACTTTCTTCACTTCGAAAGTATGAAAAAATAATTTTCAAGTACAACATACATTTTAACATTACCAGCTCACACATTTTAATGCTATTATCTTGCTGATCTTCGAACTTGTAGATCAAATTACCTATGATGTCGATTTCGTGCAACATGCAAATTCCTACTCTTTCAGAAAGCCATCGCACCTAAAATATTTTTTCGTAGTTAAATCATTATATCGAATGAAGAGATCATATCAAAGTACTGTATTTTCTTGGGAACTCGTAACATCTGTCTACTCTGAAATCTAACCAAATTCCATGCCGATCAATAGGCATTGAAGTGTTCCTCAAGTATCAAGAAAGATGAATTTCAACATACCGAGAATGACGATTTTCATCTTGATTTAAATGTGGAAAATTAAGTGACAGATCTGGATCAAGGGGTGAATCGGCTTACTCCATCTCTTTTGCAAGTAAGGTGCGACGGATCTGCCCTGCGACGGCTGCAAGGCGAAACGGCGGAAAGGGAGGCTGTCGCAGAAACGGAGTTCGAGAGAGATCCGACGGCTGCGACGCAAGAAGACGACTGTAATGGAGGAGGGGGAGATCCGGCGGCTGCGGTGGAGGAAAAATGGCGGTGGCTGGGTGTGGGGGAGATCGACGTGCCGAGTTGCTCCAGTTCCGGTGGAGAAGGGTTGTAGACTTGCGAAGGGAGGCGGAGGCGGGCGGCTGGGAAAGGGAAAGGGAAAGGGAACGGGAAAGGGAGGAGGTAGGTTTAAATTTTTTTTACCGTAGAAATTTATTTTATATTTAATAAATTAATATATAAAATTAAGATTTTGATTTAATTTGATAATGATGTTTACAAAAAAAATTTACTATATAAAATATATATTAATAGGAATAAAAATTTTCATCGTAATTATTAAAAATAAAATAAAAATATTCTTATATAAAAATTATATCGACTTAAAAAAATATGAATTTTTTTTAAAACATATATAATAATTAGAGTTCAACTTTTTCAAAACAAATGGAGTCTTAATTATTTCAACTATTTAATTCTTGAGTCTTCGTACAATAAAAAGTTCACGTAAATACAAGCTAAGTAGCTAACCGGTAAAAACCAATTTAGAGGTGGTTGGTTAACTACCTATTCTTGCAAATGCTTCACGTGAAATTTAGAGTATGTTTGATAATAAATTGTTCTACTTTTAAATATTGTACAAGAGTTACGAGTTAAAATTTATTATCAAATAGAGTTAAATTTTATGATAAATTATATATTAAAAAATTATAATATTGATATATAAAAATTTATGTAAAATTAAAATTAAAATTATAAAATTGTCATCGAACATTCGAACGAAACCTTAAATGCTCCTGATAAAAAAAATTCCGGGTGCTACCTTTTCCAGTTTACCAACCATTCTGGTGTACATAGAATAATCTCAGTATTCAAAATACCAATTAGTTTCTATCTTTATGCCAATCTATTTACCGTATTGAACAATTTCTATCTATTTTGTATGCTTTGATTTTCTTTTAAGGCTAACACTCGTTCCGTTTAATCTAATTAATTAATCTTAATTTCTAAAAAACTAGTGTTCACATTGTAGAGGATATAAATTTAAAACCCATCACGTTAAATTCATAAGGTCTTGCTATAAACACCTACCCGTCATTAATTGAGTTGTTATTGGTTAACAAAAGCAGGAAAGAAAGCTGTGGTTGTTGGGAACAGTGGGGAAGAGTCATCAGGGCACAGAAAGTGCCAGCGGACAAACCTGACATCTTTTATTGGACATTAATTTATGCTTATCATGATAGATGACATTAAAAATTTATACAAGATTAAAGTTTAAAATTGAACCAAAGCAGACCCAAGCTAAAGCATCTGGTCTCCCACCTAACGCTGCAAGAAAAATTGGGTTTGGTGCTTGAGAACAACACCGCAACTACCACTTTCCATTTTTCCACAAGGAAAGAGTATGCAACAAGGCAACAAGAAAAATCAAACCATCCAATTCTCTGACTTTTAAAGTTTTCCTTCAATTTTTCATTTCAACTGAATTTGGTGAGGTTTCAAACCCCACAAGCACCCTAATTTTTAGTCGCAAGGCAATAAAGAAAATTGAAAATGGAGTCAGTATCAGTCAAATTCCATTACCAACCATGGAAAGGTTGCTTGCGAAGGTTTTCCTTCACAGGCGAGATCATAGTGTTAATTGTTTTGGCATTACTTGCTCAACCAGCTGATTTTTTTCCTCTCTTGGATCATCACACAGCTTAAAGAGAGTTTATGTTTTTTGAAAATTAATAAAAAGAAAAATTTAAAACTTTTTTTATTATTAAATTTTAAAAATTCGAATATAAAATTTTTTATGAAATCATACGGAAAATTTATATTTAATTTTTAAAAAATTAAAAATATTTTAATAAAAAAAATTCTAAATTTTTCTTTTTACACGAACCCTTAAATAACCACCACGGTGGCGAAAATAATCTGAATTCGAACCCATCATGACCAACAATCGAGCCATACATTAAAAAACCTGAAAAATCAGTATTTGAAGAGCATAGATCTGGACTACCATCTGACCATAGAAAATAAAGAGGTAGCTAAGCTTTACGAAATTCTTATTGCAGCAGTAAGTTAAATTTTTCAATACAGTACCGAAAAAATGCAAATGAACAACGAAATATGACACCAAGCACTGAATATTATATCCACACAACAATTTCTTCAATTCTCTGTATACGGACAACAAACAGTATTCAACACCTCAGCTCCAGCAAACCCCCATCTTTCCCAATCCAACACCGGAGAAGGAGAAGCAAGAGAAGGAGGAGGAGGAGGAGGAGGAAGAGAGCTAGATTTAGGACCTGCACCTGGCGATTCTGCTGCAACCACGGGAGTAGGGGTTGGCCTGGGCGCCAGGCCGGCAGTTGTAGTAGGAGGCGCCCTTGACAGAGCAGGGCGTGCTGCCTCTCTTCAGAGCCTGGTAGCTGATGTACTTGGAGGTGGCGAGGACCCTCCTGCTGACCTCCGAGTCCATCAAGAACCCCCCGTCGCCCGCGGAAAGGCAGTCCTCGATGCTCCCCTGGCAGCCGGACCCCGCCGGTATCCATCCGAAGGGCTGATCCACCACGCCCGCCTTGGCGTTGGAAAGGAGGGAAGCCGCCACCAGAGCTGCGAGGAGCGTTGCCATTACCGCCGCCGTGGTGGTCGGCCTGGCCATTGTGGGTGTGCCGGCGGTGGCGAAGATGGACCGGAGAGATGAGGGGTGGAAGCTCAAAGCGCGTGTTATAAATTTATATTGTGGTGATGGGAGGAAGATAGACCTTAATTATTTTGTCATTTACGATAATGCCACTATACTTCTTAGCTCAGTTAGCTGGCGTTTGCATGTGTGGACCATGTCCAGAGCAACCGCGCTGCGCGCAACAATTTTTTTTTTCTTTCTGAGGTTTCTCGGAAGAATTGATTTTTTTATTTGATTAAAGGAATCTTTTATGAACCATCCTTTCTTGTTCCATGAGTGAAAAAATAATAATAATTTTTAAGTAAATAATTTTAAGATAGTATAAATAAAAAAAATAATTTTGATAATATAAATAGTAAATTTGAAAATATAAATGTAAAGTTTAAAGTAATTCTAAAAGTTAAAAGTAAGGAAACAATTTCTTAACTTTAATTTTAACTTTCTATAAACTTTTATGTATATATAAATTTTGAGATAAAAATTTATATATAAGAGTTTACGTGATAATGATAATACATAAGAGTTTGTGTAGAATTGTAGTTGAGACTTAGGTAATATTTATGTTTTCTTAATTAATGTAAAATTATACGAAATAATAAAAAATGATAGCTAAATTTTTTATCATTTTTTATTAATTCTGAAATTACAAATATCACATTAATATCGTCAGTGAAATTACTTTTAACTTTAATTTTCCATAATTATTAATCGATATTTGTACCAACAAAATTTATTAAAATTAAATTAAAATAAATTCAATTCCCATGATTATATTTAATTTCGAAAAGTTTGCAAATATTATTGTACTGAATTTATTTTCATTAAATTTAATTTTACTTTAAAAAATAAAATTGTGTCCATTTATTTCCATCTACTTACACATGTAAGTCTTTAAAGTTGAAGATGAAATTATAGCTCTATTAATAAATGAGACCTAAATTTATGACCGTAATTTTTTTTTATTGAATTCAGTTTTTCTTTTAAATAAAATAAATATCTCGAAGCTTCGTGACTTTTCTTGTTGAAAAATATCGCTTGTATATGACATTTATTATATAAAGGTTTTTTCTTATATTTTGGAACGAAATTACAATTCTATCATTCATAAATTTCTTAAGGAAATATGTCGTCGAGTTAGTTGTATATCACTACATTATCTTTTTTTGTATAATTTTACCATTGATTTGGATGTAAGGTTAGATTCAACAAAAAAATTTATAAAAAACTTTAGTCGTAATTAACATGCAAGATCTTAAAAATTGAATTTTCAAAAGTGGAGAAAAACTGAGCCTTAATTGTTATTTGTTAAAAACAATAGATAAAGTGAGTTGAGTTTGAAGTTTACGTTTGATTTGACTTATTATCTTTTTATTTTTCTCTAATAAGTATAATAAAAATTTCTAATTTTATTATACTATTTGTTAAAATATATATCCTACGTACTAAAAATCTCTGTAAAATTTGTTATCAAATCAAGGATAAAGATGTTTACATGAGTTTTTACTATGTAAAGTATAAATTTTAACAAATAATATAATAAAAGTAAAAGTTTTCGTTATAGCAGTTAAAAAGGTAAATATAAAATGATTTTCTTATATTAAGAATCATGTTAACCTAAAAAATGTGAATTCTAAAGTTTACTTAACCTATTTACTTTGACAAACAAAGTTAAGTTGAGGTGTGGTTAGGTAGAGTTCACGTTTTTTAAGAAATTACATGATTTATAATGTAAATTTTTGTTACGGTCTTTTTTGTAAAATGTTAAAGATGTTTGATATATATTATTGTACACAAGTAACGTATATAGTAAAAAAATAGAAGTATATAATAAATATAATTTAAATAAATAAGACCTTTGACAAAGTAAATGAAAATTATCTCAAAATTTATCACGAATTTGAATTTTCATCCATTACTATATATGCTGTCACAAAAGATAGATATATGATTTTTGTGACATGATTTTTTACGACGAACTATTAAGAATTAGTGACGGATATATATTGGTTACAAATAATTATTTTTTGTAATGGATAATTCATCACAAAATATCGAACAACCAATGCAATATCACTCTTAATTTTAGATCTACTACTGAAATATTAAAACAAACGTTTCCCGTGCTTCTTCTTCAACTATTATTTTTCACGGTAATTATATATAACCCTTGTTACAGTTTTCGTTATTCCGGCTTTTTATTAGTAAATTAGATAATTCTTTTCACCTTTACATTCCTGGGAATTGGAATTTTAACAAAAACAGTTACTTTCCATGTTCTCAGTCAATTGAATTATTAAAGTCTTTTTATAATGTCAGAAATCTAAAAAACAAAATTTATAAAATAGAAAAGGAAAAAGTAAATGAAAATTAAGAAATAGAAAAAAAGAGAGATTGTTTTCACAAAATTTAAATTTAAATTAAGATCTAAAAAAATTAAGATTGAAAATTAAGATTGTTTTCCGCCGGTAAGAAATCGTAGAAAAAATCTATATTTATAATGATATAAAAATTTAAATTTTTTTCACATTCTCCGAGTATACAAATATCTCAAAATTTATTTATTTATTAAATTTTTTTAAAAGATTTGTAGGAAACACAAATCTACTTATAGTCAGGTAATCAAAAAACAAAAGATAAAGACGTGTGTGATTAGTTGACACAAACGCTTCCAAATTTGTGATTAGTTGACTTCCAAAACCGTGTACTCAAGACGGCGTTCATGTTTTTTCCCGCCGCGTTTACACTTCATTATTCCCGATAACACATCCAGAGGATACACGTCATTTCTAACTTTTTTTTTTTTTTTTTGGGAATGATGATACTTATTTTTTTTAACAATTTTTTTTTAATTTTTCATAATTTTTTTTTTATCATCATTATATAAACTCTTGTATATAAGTTATATTTGAGAAAAATTTTAGTTAATTCTGAAAATTAAATAAAATTGAAGTTGTAGTTATTTTTTAAAATTATATAATAATTTGATTGATAAAAATTTATATGTTAAAATTTATATAATAATAATAACGTTAAATTTTTTTGTAAAATTAAAATTGAAGTTGAATCAAAAGAAAACTCTTATCTTATAATTTATTATACAATTCTAATATTTTTTACAAAACTACTTTTAACTCAAACTCTTTACAATTGTTAGAATTAAAACTGAAACCAAGACTTCGTTTGATAGTAAACTTTTCAACTTTGAGAGTAGGAAAAAACATTTCTTGTATTAAATAAAGAAAAATAAATGTATTTTTAAAAAATAAGATAAAATTACCTTAAAAATCTTCTATGTCATCATTACGTTGAAGGTGATTTTTGATTACAATGAAAACTTCATTTACAAATATTAGAATAACATGACTAGCCTAAAACTTCATTAACCATACCAAATGAAGCCTAAAACTTCATTAACAAATAACATGACTAGCCTTCAAATGTTATTGTTTCGGGTGAAAGTCCATAGATAACATGACTCACCTTCAAGCTGCACACAATGCACTAATTACCAACAATGGATAACAATCAACACAATCAGTCTTCATTTGTTTTATAAAGTTAAGAAAAAAAAAAATTTATCTCAAGGCAAAGAGTAAAATACATCAAACATACATTAAAAAGGCAATATCAACATCAAAAATGCCTCAACTCATAAATTTTGAGGGCTCTTTTCTTTTTTTACAATTGAACTAAGTGGATGGTTCTAGGTGACTAACATTTAATAATAAAATGCCAATACAGATTGGATCAGAGTCCTTGCAGGAGTTAAATAGTCCCTTCAGAGTGAAATTTTTACAATGTGCATATGGCGTCAGTATGCAAAATTAGTGTACATGGCTAACATTTTGATTAAATGTGCGAAATATCAAATCACAGCCACAATTCCAGTACCATGATCTCCACTTGTTCTCTCTTAAAATTTTAATCGACGACATGAGGTGAAAACATGAAGCACCAAGATGTATGTCAATACTAGAATTGCACTTCTGCGTTAATTTTGTTAGCAGATCCTCCTAATCATCGAAAAAAAGAATAAAATACATATTGTCAGAATTTTGTTCGTAAAGGTTCTAACAAATAGAGCATGAGATATTGGCAGGATCCTCCCTTTATCATCCAATGGGTTTCCAGCGAACTCATTTCATCTTTCTAATTTGCTAAGCAAGGTATCAGTAGGAGGCAGTTCTCTGACAATTTGTTGCCAGTCGGGCATGCCCTGCAAAGACAACAAGAGTAAAATGACAAAGAAACATATGCACAATATGAAGCTCTAAATACCAACAACATGATGATATAATTGATCATTCACCTTACTACAAGAAATGGAATCCTTAAGTTCAAACTCATGCAAAAATATTACCATAATCAAATAAAAGTATATAAAGCTCCAAGAGTCACACGCCGGAATAATTTTGGATGTATAGATTAGTTGCACAGTAGCTATGATTTTCCAATTGAGGACCTTATGAAGAATCATCCCAACCACTAGCTAACCAATGTAGAGCTTCGGGAGAGTTCCAATCTTTCAAGATTCTATTGGCTAAAGAATAATATGCTCAAGTATTTATTTGGGAGTGAATTTCCAGAAGGAACTATTATCAGATGATAAATCAGGTCTTAGGCTGCAGAGTTTGCCAATATGATCTGTCAGATCTAGAAGAAAGCATTGAAATAAATCTGTGCCTAAACTGGGGAAGAAACACATCATGTTGCATTTTAGCCCATCCAACGAAATGTCTTATGAAAATGATTACTTGAACCTTGGTGATTAATTATGGAACAACCACGCAGAAAATTCACCAAGTTCGTAAAAATGTTAACAAGAATACAGAGGGTAGTTGAGAATCAAATGCCTTATTTAGGCTCAGTTTGTGCAAGATAGCCAAGTAAGCCAACTAGCACACAAAGTTGTATGCTTTTTCAACACTTTCATTTTACTGATCTATGGATGTTGCAAAAAGAGCACAATTCTTTTTTCTTTCCAAGAGCAAAATGATAATGAAGGGTAAAAATAAATTCCAAATAAAAGACATATAATAAAGTCATACATGTATAACAATAATTGCAGTATTTTAACAAATATTGTGAAACAACATTTTCATTGAAAGACATTAACCAGTCCAGAGAAACATAACATCACAGGCCCAAGAGTCAGTGTTTTAAATTTAAAATCACTTTCAACTTCTTATCATAAAGAAACATCTAACAATACAATCTTCTATTTAACACTTACCCTTCCAGATCGTCGGACACGACCATCAAATCGTAGTATGATATACACATCATCACCAGGGTTGACACCTTCTGCCTTTTGTTGATCAAGAATCCACCTGCAAAATTCATTTTTTGGTACACAAAGAAAATTATGGTGGGAAGAAATGATAATACAATAAAATCTTATTCAAAAGCTTGCTAAAGTAGCCAAATAACGAAAATAATTTTGGAAAACAAAAAATTTATCTAAAAAAGATGGTAACTAAATACATCCATTTAGTACTTGAAATTTAACATGGAAATATAATTCTTGCATAATACAGAGAACTCAAACTTTAATAACCGAGCAACTGCAACTACATCGATCAGTTCATGGATGTTAAAATGGTAATATAATTCTAGTAAATTCTACAGATTACAGCTTTAATCATCTAAATCTGTGGCTTTGATCACTTAACATTGTGCGGTATGCTTTGAGTGCATTTGTGCACTAAAAATACATGTACAATGTAGTGTCTTTGAAAATAATAGTATTCCAGGGTTAAAAGATTCGTGAGCAATACCCTAAGAAACACACATGTACGCTAAATAAGGATCTCAAGCAGAAATCCCTCTGTTGATGGAAATGAGTTATGTGCAAAATGTTTAGAATTTAGGGTTTAACAAATGTTTCAGTAAAAGTACATGATGGAAATCTATGCAGAAGGTTTAAACATAAGCAGTGATTTATTCATATTTATCAACTTGATTCAACTATAATAAATCAAAAGGACACATTTCTTATGCATTAGGCAGTAAGTAAGCTGACTATACATTGAACAAATCAACAATTGCTTATGAGCAATATATGAATAAAATGTTCAACAGAAACTCTATTTTTATTGTTGGATCAGATGACAATTGTTTCAATGTTTACCATTTTGTTTGTGGACTTAGCTGCAATTTGAAGGATCATGATATCAGACGCGTCTTGTTGAAAAGTTAATAAAATAACTTTTTTTGGTAAAGATTCTGTCCGAAGTATTTATATTTGCCACAAAAGCCGAAAGATTCCTCTGGTTCCACCGTTAACTATGATGTCTCCAAACACAGCACACATTCTGACAACCATACAAAAGCAGATTCAAGGTTTGAATGATGCAGCCGTTTACCTTTCCCATTCATCTGTTGATAAAGTCTCAGCTTTGAATCGCACCTCTGCTTTAAGGCGAGACTTTGCAGCTATAGATTGGGTTCGTTTGTCAAAATCTTCCTGTCACATCATTGCAAACATCAAATATTAGGTTATTTTAGCTTATGCCAGTGCTTTAGTAAATGAAGCAGATGGGAAGACAATGATTAAACATTAACATCCGAAACCAATGGAATAGGTTGAATGGGCAATAATATAAAAAGGAAAAAAAAGACGTTTTCTGATAGCATGTTTTACACAATGAACTTTTTAAGCATCTGAAACCATGGACTTACTCCAATAGAAGGAAGAGATGCGGCAGGTCTAGTGGTGACACCAAATCCCTTTTTCTCAAGAGTGTTTTTTCTAACATCACCCCAGATAACAGGAATCAAAAGCACACCCCTTTGAAGAAGTTCGGTTCGGAACTTCTCTGCTTTCTGAATAGCTCTAGAAACAGTCTCCTTGTTTCCCACCAAAATAACCTAAACACACCACTTAACCATAATCAGAAAAAAGTAGAGACTAGAGAGAGAGAGAGGGTCAGCAGAAAATTTAATGGAACTCATCAAAGGGAAAGACAAGCATATCATCTACTACCATTAGTTAATCAAAATTCATTTCTCTGATATGAGGAAAGGAATGATACTAACTGGCCTAGTGGTGTCTCTAAGCTGTACTAGTTCAACAATCCGATTAGTTGAAAGGCGCAAGGGAAGCCTTGAGAGAGTTTCATTGCGAGTTATTTGCGAAATTTGCTCCTCTTCTTTCTTATTCTCCCAGATAAATAATGCCACAAGAGCAACAATACCTGCAGAATGCTGATTCAGAAGCTTAATTAATTCCAAAGCAACAGAAGGCCTCAAATGAAACCGAAATTTTCATTCTAAATTGCAATATCTTAAAATTTAGGAGAGGCAAAATGGGTGAATGAAAAAAAGAAGAAGAGGGTGAATGGGTCGTAAAGGGTTAGCCTGGGTTTCAGACATATGGCATGATTATACAGTTGGGTGCCCACCTCACATAAATCAAGTGCAATTAACAAATGGGTCAAAAATCCCAACCTAACACAGCACAATTATAAATGGATCAACTAGACATGATTAACCAATTTATTAAATTTTTAGTATCTTATAATGATTTACATGACATGATCAGCATACTATCAAAAAAATTATAAAATAATTTAAACATAAAAATAATACTTAAAACTCAAAAATATGCCCAATTCATGAAAATAATCCACACATAAAAAGAAAGAAAGAAGGAATATATATATTAAAAGCTAAAATTACAATAAACAAGTTGGATATGGGTTATAAATGTGTTGTATATGTAAAGTTGTTTATGACATGAACCTTTTTAATTTAAACTCAAATGAGCCAAATTCATTTATCTAGTATGTTAGAGTGTCGAGCTAGAAATTGCACCCCCTATGAAAATTGCATCACCAGATGATAGGGCTAAAATAGATTGAGGTTAAAGCTAAATCAAAGTGTTTTTTGAAGAAAAACATAAATCAAAGACCTTTACGATCCAGAAATAAAGTAAAGACAGGAATCGAAAGACCTTTAACTTCCATAAAGCACAGCACACATAACACTAGGATCCAAAACGGAAAATCAATTGTCAAAGGAGATTTTTGAAGATTAAAGCAAGAAATAGGCAATGTATAGAAATCTCAACAAATGTCTAGTTATTGTTTGGAATGGTTTTCAACCTTAAATTGTATTGATTATAATTTAAAAAATCACAAAGATACAATAAGCTAGTGCACAAACGTGTTGCAAGCTAGCTTGGTTTATGCTTTCTGATATACCTCCAATATTGATTCCAGCATTAATGAGAGTCTCCTGGATGTCAGGAGCACCTTCCCCACCACTAATTGCACGGATGAGCCTTGGAATTGTAAAAAATGTTGAAATTCCTGCTGCTACAGTAAATGCCGCATAGAAGAATCTCCTTATACCACGAAATGGTGCTTGGACTTCACTAATGAGCTTGAGATCTCTCCTGAAACCATACCCAATATCCTCACCACCCAGGCTAGCCTATCATATTAGAAAACATCATGTCAGACACTTTGTAAGACAAATTGACAAAATTGAAAAGGTGTTAAGCCCATAACTAAAAAGAAGTTGAAAAGATCCACCTCTTCTTGCAATTCTTTGTATTCCTGTAAAGCTCTAAAGGAAGCCAAATCAGGGTCATTAAGAATGGTGCTAAACTTAAGATCATAATCCCTCAAGGCTATCCGTAGACATTCTGCAGCTTTCTTTCCTTCCCCCCTATCATAAAGAGAGAAAAAAACTACTTTTTACTGAAACTTTGTAAAGATTGTAACTTTTATAGCTGACAAGTAATTTTGGCTAATATCTAATACATTAATAAAAAATTTAGAACTGCCTAATATCTAATATCCCCTATTTTGTTCAAAGCAAAAGCTCAGTAATCTTCATTCACTTTTTTTTTATAGCTTTATGCTATTTCAACGTCTAACAAATACTCTATGTACTTCTGACATCTAGTGTCACTTTCAGTATAGTCGCAGTACATGAACTACAGTTGCAACCATTAGTTTTAACAGGTTTATAATTGAAAATCCTGGAGAAATAAAACATGGTTCGCTTTTATCAAATACAAGGAATACATGGTAGATAAAGTGCATAATATTCTTTTCGATGGACGGACTCACAAATGAAGGGAATAAAAAAATCACAAGAAGATAAAATCTCACTGAAAGACAAGATCTTTCAAAGTTATAAGCCACCAAACAGTGCCTTATGTAGGATCAACTTACCAGCTGACAGATCAGGACAGGGATTGGAGCCTAATCCCTTGTCCTGATTATCTTTCTATAGATTCTCAATGAAAGATGATATTTTTGAAAGTCACAATCCCTTGTACAATGTCATGCTTTAGCCTTTGGAATATTAGTTTGTGTTGAAACGAATAGTCTTACATCGGAAACAATACCGATGTCGATCTAGCCTATAACATAATTAAAAATCTTCTAACTACTCAACTGAGTTTTGTTGGAATATGAGATCTTTTTACATGGTATCAGAACAGATTATGCATTCTATTTGTCAGCCACACTTAGGCTTAGGCCTCGACCAAAAACAGTATTGGTATCAGTGAAAGACCTAGAGCCATGTGTGCGAGAGAGTGTTAAAATGAATAGTCTTATATCAGAAACAGTATCGATGTCGATTTAATTAACATAGTTAAGAACCTTTCAACTACTCAGCTGAGTTTTGTTGAAATATAAGACATTTCTACAGTTTGAAACATAATAACACCTATTTACTCATCAGTAGATACAAGGGGTATACCTTGCATATGAGGCACACACCGTTGTGGGGTTTTAGGATGGTCCAATTGAATAGACTCTTACCTTTATAAATGAGAAGATGATTTCCTTGAACCCATGACATCTTCATGACAATGGAGTGACCTTATCATTGTCTCAAGGCTTTTCCTTATTGTTAGTAGTTTGTGAAAAAAATTGCAACTAATAAATTGACACTGAATTCCTAGTGTGAAGTAAATATCAGAGAATAACATGTTGACATGTTGAATGTTTTCTTAAGACTTACAAAGTCAAGACTTTATGAAATACAAATCAGCATTAATTTTTAACAAAAACTTATTGTGCCTCTATAAGAAGTGCCATTGCTAACACTTACGTGTATGCATGACAGCATGCCTTGTTATATAATGCAGCTTGAGTTTCCACTGGATTTGGTTCCAAAAGGAGTGCTTTTTCAAATTGTGCAAGTGCATCTTTTACCTGAACATCCACAAGCATAGACAAACAGATCCAAGAAGTCAGTCCATACCACAAAACCGACATCCCTTTGTTTACCATACCAAAGATGAAAACTTTCATAATGGAATTTTTTATTTCAGCAATGCCTACATAGTATACACCAAATACAACAAAAAATTATTCATTAATCAGTCATCAATCTCAACCACCCAACTCCCATCAGCTTTATGTGTTGGGAAATAAGAATTTTTCAAAAATCAGAAGGTTTTTAATTTTTTTCTAAACAAAAGTTCATAAAAATTATTTCAAAGAAATATTGTCACAACTTGGTTTGTCATGCAAATCACCTTGTACCATACAATTGGAGAAGATAAATTAAATATCACACAGTATGGGGAGAAGAAACCCATTATTGAAGCAAAGTTGTACAAACATAATGGAACTATATATACAACTTAATTTTGAATGCATAACAAAAAGTTAGTGCCTAGCTATGTAAAATGCAAGTGCTATAACATTCATACTTTTGAAGAACAAATAAATTAATGCAGCAATACGGAAATGTTTTATTAATAAAAAATAATTCTGAATGCGAAAAAAGACAGTTTATTACCATGTAAATGTTATAATTCCCATACGTTGGAAAAATTAAATTTGTGTAGACTGTAAGTTTAGCAACGTCTTGGTAATATTAGAAAACTTAAATTTCAGCCTCTCGTCGCCATAGATCATATCATATATTGGTGTCATCAAACAAATGGATGATTAGAGCTCAATTCCAACGGACCATCCCAGTCTGCAAGTTTCGACTAAGGCTGTCAACGTGTAACAGCCGAGTGTTATTCTATCGTGTGCATCTACCTTACCAGCACATACCGAGCAGGATAACTAAAAGCACAAGCTGTATATTATCTACAATAATTTCATAAAATCGGAGGAAAACTGAAAAGTAGGCATGGAGTGAAAACAGTAATTAGTAATTACCCTCCCTTTTGAGAACAGGGAGAGGCCCAATTTGACACATGACTCCGCGGTCTCCTTGGTCGTCTGCTCGGACGAGGACGGCGAAGACGATGAGGAGGACGAGGACGCCACAAGAACGAGACGTGCCCTTCGAATCGACGAACGGGCCTTGTCGTCACGTGGGAGCCGAGAGCAAGAGAGAAGCGAGAGGCGGTTGTGGTGGAGCACAACCGGAACCGTCGCGGCCTGATGACATCCCACAGCCTCGTGCCATCTGCTTCTTCTACTTCTTCCCGAATGAACAGAAGAATCGAGCAAACCGCAGCTCATCGTGCACACGCAGATCATTCCTTCACCCTCCCGTTCCCAATGGCGGGCCGTTATCCGCGATATCCACCGCTGCAGCCCCCGAGACCTGCAGCGCAACTGCGTAAATTTTAAAATTA